>JANHGB010028634.1:0-10535 GCA_026283785.1 Coracopsis vasa | reverse complement strand
TTCCTTTTGCATTGGGAAACTGGGGAGAAAAGAGGGAACTGCAATGAAGACTCTGCTTCCTTGTCCTTGCATTATGCTCTTCTTTATCTGGGTCAAACCTGACAGCTTGAAAAATGCCATTCTGCTGGAGTTCGGTCTGTAAACGGAGTTGAAATGGAAGCATTCATTTAGTATTTGACTTACTGGGTAACACTTGAAAACTTTGTAAGGGTGCATTACCAACTTCAAAATGTTCAGAACATACCTTCTGCTGTTTCCAGATGCTGGAGCCAAGCATATAAATGGGATACATTTACAGGCATTCTAATGAAGAAATGTCTTGCTTGGTGTATGCAGCGGCACTGATTTGACTGAAGTTTTTTAGATGATGGATGACATGGTGTAGTAAAATGCCTACTCCAATGCAGCATGTTTCTGGCTGCTGGCGTGTCTGCTGCAGCAGGACACATCTCCTTTGGGTTCTCCACTAGGTATGGAACCCATAGCTTTGGGTAGCTGAGGAGTCCTTCATTTAGTCCTTTGGGTAGGAATGGATGGGCACTTCTACAGACTATTGACAAGGATGGCCAAGGCCACGGAGAGGTCTATGTGCATGGAAAGACCTGGTGAAATATTTCAGCCTGATATGAGAGGGGTATGAGAGATCTCTAGGGTAAAGATCTATGGCAAGAGATGGGATGAGTATTGTCAATTGTCTCTGTAATAAAAAAATTGTCAAAATTTATTTGGGGGATGGCAGGAGCATTATCTACAAAAACTGAGAGAAATTATAGCTTTTCCCCACCTTTAGCATTGAACAATTCTTGAACAATTGATGCATCTTACCAAGGAAAAGAGTAAGCACTTGGTTATTTGTAATTCTGAGAAATGTGAAAAACTTTGTAAACAAGCAAGAAACCAGTCAAAATTAATTCCAGCCAGAAGCTGCTGTAAAAAGGAATAGTCAAGAAATCACTGGTGCATTTTAATAACTGCTGAAAGGAAGGGGGTAAATACAATATTAATTTTATGACTTTTCACACTCCAGTGAACATAAATTTTTGTAATTGTATTTACTGGGCTTGGCTGTGTTGAAAGATAAGGGATAATTATGTTCTTGCCTGATGGAAAGAAGCCTACAAAATTATACCTTTTTTAATATGTCAACAATACTATAATATTAGGGAATTCAATCTGATATTAATTAATGACAAAAGTAAACATTATCAATGAGCAAGTTCTATGAACTTGGTTTGTGTTCAGAAAACTAAAAGTATTTTTGTATTTCCAATATAATTACAGTTCTGTTGGTCAGCCCTGACAATCTCCAGCCTAGTAGAGCTGCATTGGCTGGGTTGCTGTTGTTTGCATGACCTTAGGCTGCACGGTTGGGACTGAGTATTTTACTGCCCTTTTCATTTTTGATTGGGTTTCTCAGCTGTTTTATTGGCTTTTCTCAATGTTGGCATGACAGGAATTCCTAAGCATAAGTAAGAGACGTTGGTAAGTTACTAAACCTGTTCTGGAGGGAGCACGTTTGCTGCCATGTCCTCATTGCCCATTGTGGGGTAGGAGCATGTTGGAACTCAGCATCCAGAGGAAAACCCTGTTTTTCCTGTAGCTTATCATAGTGTTAGCCTAAGGCAGGATGTGCTTGCCATGAGCTGGTGCCAAATCACTGTTCATTTTTCCTCATTTCTCTTGCTTTGCACACACTGCAAATGTAATATGTTGTTTACACTTTCACTCAAGTGTTGTTTACTGATCTTTTAGGAAAACCACAGTATCAAGCACTTGGTTTGGGCAGCCATGATTCCTTCTGTATTTAATACTCTGCTTTCAAAATTGGCTCCGATGTCTCCAGTGTGCTTGCATGTGTATGGGTCTGTAAATAGACACAGCTCCAAATTATCTGTTGATCTCTTGCAGGACTTTACATGATACTTAAATTTATCTCCCCTTATTTTAGCAAGTATTGAACCACCTTTGGCTTTGAATTTCTTTCCTTTCCTCTTTCTTGAAGACTGCTTTATTAAGTGTTCTTAACTGATAAATGCGTATGCTGCTCATAAGTGTTTAGAAACAGCACCCTATTAAGAATATCTTTACTTGCTAATGCCTTAATTGCCAGGAAGAATAACTCATTCAAATATACTGGCTATCCAAATCCATTTATCTGCTCTGAGAATAGCAATGAGTGAAAGAATGAAAGGAAACGTCTTCAAATTGTTTCAGGGGAGGTTAGATTGGGTGTTGGGAAAACTTTCTTCACCAAAAACGTTGACAAGCACTGTAACAAGCTGCCCAAAGATGTGGTGGTGTCACCATCCCTGGAGTTATTTAAAAGATAGATGTGCAGATATGGTGCTTAGGGATATGATTTAGTGGAAGACTTAGCTGTGCTGTGTTAATGGTTGGACTTCGTAATCTTAAAGGTCTTCTCCAACCTAAACAATTCTAAAAGGTGTCCTGTCCCCCTAAAAACCTTTGGTCTGGGTTGAGACAATCCAGGCCTGCAAAGAAAAATAACTTCAAAAAGTAGCTACAAGATCATATGGGGGGCACTTTTGAGAAGATGAGAGCAGGAAAAGGTGTGAAGGGAAACAGCTGTGCTGTCCCTTGTTGTGTTTGGACTTTAGTTTGAGAATAATGTTGACAACACACTGATAGTTTAGTTGTTGCTGAGCAGTGTTCACCCTGATCAAGGACCTTTCAGTCTCTCATACTCTGCCAGCAAGGATGGGCACAAGAAGCAGGGAGGAAGCAGAGACAGGACACCTGATCCAAAAAAAGGGGTACTCCATACCACAGCACGTCATGCCCAGTATATAAACTGGGGGGAGTTAGGAGGGAGGGAGCAATCACTGCTTGGGTTCGGCTCGGTATTGGTCAGCAGATGATGAGCAATTGTACTGTATATCACTTGTTTTCTGAATTTTCATTTCTCCTTTTTGTTGCTCCCTATTATCAGTATTGTTCTTGTTGGTATTATTTCTGTTATCACTGTATTTTACTAAATTTCAATTATTAAACTGTTCTTATTTCAACCTGTGGGTTTTATGTTCTTCTGATTCTCCTCCTCATCTATTTAGGGAAGGGTAGAGAAGGGGGTTGAACCAGTAGCTGTGTGGGACTTAGTTACTGGCTGGGTTTAAACCATGATGATGTCATAATATGTCACTCTGCTGGGAAGCAATTCTGAACTCTGCCATCAACAGGTAAAGTTGAAATGATCTTGCATGAGCTGGTCCTGTTCACTGGAACCACTGGGCAGTCATGAGCACCTTCCAGAAATTTTGAAAGATTGAGCCGTTTGGAAAGAAAGACCTGTAATGGGATGCACTTGGGAATCTTCTCTTCAAACTGAGAGGAGTTCTTGAGGAGTGCAATAATCACCCTGACTGCTCAGCAGGGCTTGGGAGAGAGTTGGTTGTTCAACTCCCTTTAAGCAGAGTAGAAGTTACTTGATTAATTGTCCATAAAACTCTCTTAAAGTTTTAAACATCTTGAAAGGGAGGCTGCTTCCAGTTTCTATCCTCTGGAGAAGGCAGGTAGCATCACAGTGTGGCTGTTTGAAAAGCTTAGATGGGGGAGGACTGGAGAAACATTTTTCTCTGGCTCCTACTGAAACTATTAAAGTGTTCAGAATATAAACCCTGGTTTCATTTTTCTGACTAGCTGCCTATTGTTCCTCTCCTGCATGGGAAAGGAGAAGCCAGGGGATTTGACAGCATGCAAAACAATCCTCTTTCTTTGAAAACTAACTTGTACAGGTTTGCAAACCTGAAGTTTGCAAAGGAAACATATAGCAAGGGAGGCATTTTTGGGAAGGGTAGGATAAAAGAAAAGAATAGCTTAGGTGTAATTTGACGAAATAAAAAAGGCAGAGGACCATTGAATGCAAGAAAATCGGTATTGACATTAGCTAAGAACCTTCCATTTTATGTCAGGAAGCCAATAATAAAATATAAAGAGCAGGAAGCTTCAGCAAACTCCTACCTCCTTTTGCTCTTTAGAAAAGGTAGTGAACTTTATTCAACTTCTTCAAAAACTGCAGAGGTAGCCTCCTTTCCTACCCTGGCTGAGCAGAAGGTTGTGGTGGCTGTCCAAAAATCAACAATCTCTCAGGCTGACCTTTTAAAATCTGAGCTTTATTCTCCCCATCTTTGAATTCATTTATACGTGAAAGATCACTTGAGTTAATCTTTTGTTTCACTTCCTCAGGTTTATATCTAGCTCTATAGGTTGCACAGGTAATTAATAATCAATAGTGCTTGCAAGAGCTGTGTTACAAGAAAAGCAGATCCACAAAGAAGCAAAAATGAAGTATTCCATACAATGCTGTCAGATCAACTAGATGCTGTTAGATTGCTACCAGGGAAAAAAGAGGAGAGCTATTGTAAGTCATACAGGTGCTCTGCCTTCACAAATGTAGTTTGATGTGGAAGTTACGTTGTATCAGAGTCTGTATTATTTAGATGAAAAGATAGCTTCATTTTTTTTCATCCTTTCTTTTCTTATTTTCCAGAATCTGTATGCTACATGTTCTCAGAGGAATAAAGAATCATCATCATCTATGCTAATTGAATTTTCATCAGTTATTTTGTAAATTTGACTTAACTGTGTGGCAACTGTCCTGGGTTCAGCTGTAACAGTTATTTTTCTCCTTCTTAGTAGCTAGTGCAATGTGTTGTTTGACCATGTGCTGTATTCAATTTATTAGAGTAACAGTGACTCAGGAGCAGAAGGGAGGTAAGCAGAGCAAAGGGGTTATGACTGCTCCTCCAAAACCTCCTAGTGCTGGAAATCATTTGGTTGCAGCTCTTTATCCACCAGCTGTACACTGATATGGCAGACACCAGTGGGACCAAGGTCATGGCTGGTCTCTTCACTGTGCTCTTGCAGAAGAGGAGGCTGCTGCTGGTATTTGTTCTGGTAATCCAGACCTTGGCACCTGGTTGTTGTGATTTTTATTTTATTGGTGTTTTGTGTTTCCCTGCTCCCACCGTAATTGGGTCTTTCATTGATTCAAAGCTGTCTACAACAACTAGCTAACTAACCAACAATTACAAGACCTCAGTGTGGGGAAATTGAAGCTGGATGTGGGTAACCCTTCTTTCATTTGTGTCATATCAAAGTAATGTTGACTCAACAGTGTTAATTCAGCTTGGGATGTGCAGGATTTCTACCAATCTGAGGTGTGTAACTCTTCCAAGAAGAGATGGCTATCAAGCAGGCAGAACAGACTCAACAGAGCGCTTCAGGAAAATTGAAGTATATGCTTCAGTCGATAAGGTTTTAAATATATCTAGAGCTGCTTCACTGAATCATGACCATCACTGGTAATGTAGCAAAATCAAGGTTCTACATAGAGTAGTTATTTACCAGCCTGTTTTCAAGCTAGAGAACTATTCCAGGTTAACCATGGCAGGGTGCAGGGACCCTTGGTCACATATCTAACAGGCAGATGAGCATTTCACAAAGATAGTGGCTGATAGTGGCATTAATTGTGTTCTCTGGGATACTGGATATTGTGCATCACATTGATCTTCCTTCCCAAGTGGTCCTTCCCAGTCAGACGGACATGGAACAGAATAGGTCCCACAATTGGCTGATCAGATCATGCCTTTGAATTGTGGCATGGATAAATACTGTGTCCTCTGATGACATCTCTTGTTACACTTGCTTATCTTCAAGGCAACTCGCCGAAGTCTGAGAAGCTGATTTTGCCTGCTAAGGGGCTGCTATTGCCTCTCTCCTATATAACTGTTCCTCAGTCCTTGAACTGGCATGCAAGCAATGTGGAGAGGGTGCTGCAGTGGCAATGACGGGGTGCCTAACCAGCCTGAGGCAGGAGGTCCGAGACCAGACCAAAATGCTTCCTGAGTGACCCCATCAACTCAGGGGCTCGTGACCTCCTGAAGTGCAAAAATCAGATTGCAGGCCTGAGTCTGCTCTGCGTCCTCTTGTCTGCCTCAGCAGTTTTGAGGCATTTCTTTGCTTTTTTACTTCGTGATGAAGCACTGGGTGGGGAGCAGAGGTGTCATGCCCATCTCTCTTGTTCACACCTACTTTTCAAACCTGTTAGGATGTAGTTTTGGTTTGTACCAGGTATGCTGTAGAATAAATACGCTCAAAACATTATTCACTCCCTCAAAGTTACTAATTTTATTCATTTAAAAATTATTTTTTAAATAAAAATAAAATAAAACAGTATTTTAAAATTATTAATGCTTAGTTGAAAGTGGTAGTGGTTTTTTAGCTTGAAAGACTTGCAGGAATATTAAACTTTTCTAGAGTTACTTAAATGATTTTTTTTTTCCTATGCATTTTCAGCAAGTTAAAGACTAAAATAGATCAGTAAGGGAGGTTGATTACAATTATATACAACCAGCAGGTTGTTTAATTTCACTGGGTTACAATCTGCCATTACATTTTTCATCTTGAAATACTTTTTGGGGCAATTATTTCCTTCATAGTGTGAGAGGAAAGTTACAAATCAGCCTACTGTACCCTTTAAAAATCTCTTTTAATCTCCAAAAGCTCAATTACTAATGAGCCTGAAATTTCAGAGTGAATAGTAAACATCAATTTGTTAATTCACATTTGGAGATGGATTTTGTTTGCATAGAACTTGATACATAATTCTAAAGACTATGAACTTTTTTGTTATTGTTTCTCATATACTTTAAGGGAGAACTGGAAATCTAAAATAATGAAAAAATTTAATGTTGTTACTCTTTGATATTTAAGATCCTTAGAAAGGACCTCAAACAGGTTCTCTAACAGATTAGAAAATGCAGTGGTATAGCTGGTTGTGCAACATCTTGCAGTTTAAACCAAAGATCTGAATTAGAGGTTGAAAATGACAAAAAGTTGAAGTGCTTGTGCTGGGTTTGGCTGGGGTGCAGTTAATTTTCTACGTAGCTGGTATACAGCTGTGTTTTGGATTTGTGCTGGAAACAGAGTTGATCAAACAGTGGTGTTTTCATTATTGCTGAGCAGTGCTTACAGAGCCAAGGGCTGTTCTGTTCCTCAACTCACCTCACCATCAAGCAGGCTGGGGGTGAACAAGGAGATGAGGGAGGAGGGGGGGACACAGTGGCGACAGCTGTCCCCTATGGACCCATGAGATATTACAGACCATATGGTGTCATGTTCAGCATGTAAAGCTGGGGGGAAAAGGAAGTTAGGAATGAATGCATATCATAGAATCACAGACTGGTTTGGGTTAGAAAGGACCTTGAAGTTCACTGCATCCCATGCACCCCTGCCATGGGCTGGGACACCTTCCACTAGACCAGGTTGCTCAAAGTCATATCCATCCTGGCTTTGAACACTGCCACTTTGAACACAGCCACAGCTTTTCTGGGCAACCTGTGCCAGTACCTCACCAACCTCACAGGGAAGAACTTCCTGATATCTGAGCTAACTCTACCCTCTTTCATCTTAAAGACATTCCCCATTGTCCTGTCCCTCCATGTCCTTGTAAAATGACCCTCTTCAGTTTTGCCTTTCCAAGTCATTGCTATGTGTGATGGAGCCCTGCTGTCCTGGAGATGGCTGAAAGCCTGCCCTTGGGAAGGGGTGAATGAATTCCTTGTTTTGCTTTGCTTTTGCACATGCAGCATTTGCCTTACCTATTAAACTGTCTTTATCACAACCCCTGAGTTTTCTCACTTTTAGCCTTCCGATTTTCTCCCCATCCCATTAGGAGGGAAGAAGGGGTGATAGGGTGGCTGTGTGGGTCTTGGTTGCCATCTGGGGTTAAACCACAACAATGCTGCATTGCATTTAGTATTCTGTAGTACTGGTCTAAATTCTTGCTAGTGGGACTATTTTTGGTGCAAGTAGAAGGGGCTGTGCATTACTGTGAATGTGTTTGGGTTTTTTGATACACTTACTTGTGACAGAACTAATCCTTTTGTAGTAGTGAATAAGTAGTGGAGTTTTCTCAGGGTGATGTCATTAGTGGAGAGATTTGTTGGTGTTCAAGCCTTACCTTTCTTCTGCAGCCTCACATTCTGGTATATTTTTTTAAGATGAGATTTACAAGTGTGGGTGTACAGTGCCTCTAATATGTTGATTATAAATGTGCATGTAGACTTCGACTCCTGAAAGCAAAAAACTGCTATTCTTGGTTAGCGCTCATAGTCTTCTTAAATGTAGTCCATATACACAGGACACAATTTTCAGAGTTTTGCTGGAATTCAAAGTGATATTGCTACCTTTGAAGGTTATGTCATCTCATACTTTTTCTTTAATCCTGGTTGTGTGTATCGCAAGTCTTTTTCAACTAATGGACCAAATCCATCCAATATGTGCTAAGATACAAAAGGAACAGGAGAGCTAAAAGCAGACGGAAGATCACAGCTGCCATGCCCAGTTCTCAAGCTGTTGCTGAGTTTTTCTCAATGAGGACATGCAAGTCAATTAGGCCATTTCTGACCTTGAAAAAATCATTTCTGAAGTTCCAAATCCTCAGTTTATCCAAAAGAACAGTAGTACTGTGAAATATTTTTCACTTTGTAACTTCTTATTAGGAAGCAGAAAGTGTGAACCCTGGTTGCCTTGATCATTGGCTGATCGGCCCTCCAAGGCTCTGATAGTCTAGTCCCTCACTGTGTTTTATTCTTTTAAAATGGGCTATATGGGATGCACAAATTACGTCATAGAAAACCTTGGGGTTTCTGTTGCTTATAATATTTATTAGAACAATGCCATATATTTCTAAGGCCCTTCTCAATGGGTTTTGTGTGCTCATTATGCCCAATCTCAAGGAAATGCATCATACAAAGCAAAAGTTTTGGTTTTAGTGTAATTGAAATCTTAACAGCTTAATGGAAGAATCAGTAGTGCTCCAGTTATATTTATTACAGAAAGAAAAATATCTGTGCAGATAAAGCTTCCATAATAGTGTAGTTAAAATTGTTAAGCGCATTTAATTTCTGCCCCTCTTTGTGGTGTTTTACTCCCAGCTCCTCTGGGTGCTGCAGTCGGGGTTTCACCTTGGGGTTGGCCCTGGGGTATCACAGTGAGCATCAGCATTGGGGAATCCTTCACCAGGAGGAGCTCCATGTCATTGCTGGTGGTTTCTTCTTCCTCACGCAAGCACCCACCTTCTCATTTTTATATCATTTAACATTTTATATGTCTGTTAATGTGCCCTTGTACCTACTTCCTTCTTCATGTGTCTTCAGTTCTGTATCATGTCCCAGGGGTGGTTCCTAGGAAAGTTAATGAGAGCAAAGAAACAGCTTCTTTTACCCCAAACCTCATCTTTGCCCACATCTAGCTCTGTATTTCTTTAACTGACAGTCAGTGAACGGTGTTTGTAGCTGTGGGGTCTTCTGTGCTAGCCTGTGCCCATCTTTTATCGCCCCATGCCTTTACTACCCCCATGCCTCATTCCAGGTCTCTACTTCTTGCTCCTTCTCTGCTGCCATACTATGTCTGTGTTTATGTTGCATCTTTGCTTTTGTTGTAAATATCTCATTGTATGTAGAATGATTGCTTGTAACTGCTAGCCATATAAAATTATGGCTGCACCATACAGTGCAGAAGCATATGATCCAATTAGCTTAGTTGTAACAGCAGTATTTCCAAGTAAAACAGAAATGTGCTGGCAGGCCAAGACAACATTAGGCAGAGCAGTCTAATGGTCTATCCCAAGACCTTTGCAGACTTGGTACTAAGCTTGAAGTGATGCTGTATCAAAGGGCTATGTGGTTACAAACCATGTGCCTCATGCCAGCAAGCAGTGTGATGCACCATGACTGTTTCTAGCATTTCCAGGTCCTTGGGGCCACTTTGGAGCAGCTCTGATCTGTTTGCAGAGAAGCAATGTCTCAGAACTCTTCTTTCCCAGCAGTTTACTAAACCAAACAGATATATTCATAGAGTAAATATTCAATAACCAGGTCAATATACAGTATAAATAAATTATGTAAAGATATTCCCACATGTACTATTGATGTTCTTAGCACTGGAAACGGGGCAGAGCACAACAGATTTGTCAGTCCAGTAAGTATACAAATGTGCTAAGATAAGCAAAGAGTGCAAATGTAGTCCTTGCACATTTGCTACTGTAATACACCTTCCTACTTCCTCAAAGGTTAAAACAATCAGACGGAGCTGGAGGTAGATTCCTACAGCACCGCCTGTATGCCAGATATTGGTAGAAGTCTCCCCTCTTGTTTTTTCCTTTAGAATGAGGCTCTGATCGTGCTGTTCCTGTTTCCTCATTTGGGTACTTTTATTTTCTGACGTTTGAGGCAATTCTCGGTGAACTCCTTGTGTCCTCTGCTGGTCTGCACCCCCAGAGCCTCTATGCCTTGCCCAGCACAGGTGCTGGGAGATTGTGCTTAGCTGTGGGAAAGTTAGGGACTTCCAGACGAAACCAGCAAATGCAACTGGATTTCGTTTCCTTATAAAATAAGTTGTTGAATAAATAATTGTTCATGAAGTGGAATTCTTTGGAGAAAGCTGGCCACAGCATCAGGAGGGAATATAATATAAAGAAAAGATGAGGCTGCTTAACAGTGGAAAGAGATGAT
>JANHGB010028632.1:0-16506 GCA_026283785.1 Coracopsis vasa | reverse complement strand
CAGTCCAGTAACTAAGGTATAACACAAATCACTACTGCGACCACCAAGAATAATAATGATAAGGAAAATAACAAGTGAAGAGAATACAACCGCTCACCACTCGCTGACCGATACCCAGCCCAACCCGAGCAGTGATCTCACCCTTCCGGGTAACTGCCCCCAGTTTATATACTGGGCATGACGTGCTGTGATATGGAATACCTGTTTGGCTAGTTTGGGTCAGGTGTCCTATCTCTGCTTCCTTCCAGCTTCCACTCCTCCCTGGCTGAGCATGAGACTCAGAAAGTCCTTGGTCAGAGTAAACATTACATAGCAACAACTAAAAACATCGGTGTTAGCATTGTTCCCAGGCTGAAAGTCAAAACCACAGCAGAGCACCAACTACTAAGAAGGAGAAAATGACTGCTACTGCTGAACTGAGGACAGTGCTTATTCCCTTATTTTACCTAAATTAAAGAATTGCAATCGTGATTTTATTTTAATGAATTATTAATATTTGAAATTTTAACACTTTGTTAAAATTGGGGAGAAAAGATACTAATTGATTTTAAATTGCACTGAACTAAACTTTGCTTTACTAAAGTGCATTACATTATATTTAAATTAACTTCAAACCTTTTTTTTTTTTTTTGCCTTGGCATGGACTTGCACTCAATGAAAGACAGGCTCTTTAGTTCCATTGTTCAGTTGGATCTTGTATGTCTATTGAACATAAAACTCTTGCAGATTCTTGACAGCTTTTTTATATTTTAAATTTATTCTCATAAGTAAAAACCCACATTTCTCTCTTTGATTCCTGTCTGATACTGAAGAAGTCTAATCCTGAAATAGACATCAGATCCCTACCTATGTAAGAAATCAAAGATGAATATTCTTAGAAAGGAACTGAACACAAAATATTTTCATGGAGGCCACATTTGGGATCAAGATTATGATCTAGAACTCTTTAACATACTGATGACGAGCAATCTGCTAGAAATGAAAATAATTAATTTCAAGCAAAGGCAACAAATTCAAGGTAATTAAAAAGGTTAAAAACTAATCTGAAAGTGAGAAAAAAGTTTTCCTTAACATCCATGAAAAACAAAGAGGGTGGAAAATTTTGTCAGTCATGTTGGTTTTATGTGATCTTGGAGTGGAGACACCTCTGCAGCAGCAATGGTTCACCTTCCTGCTGTGTGGGACCATCCATCAAAAGGCCATCCACAATTATGTCTGAAATTTTAGACTATTTTCTGAGGATGTGCTAGGAACTAGCAATCGACTAGTTTGTCTGATAGCAAATAAATTGGATCAAATCCTGTGGGAATATGTATGCCATAGTCAGTCATACAATAATAGAAATACTGAGCTATCCTTTAGCGAGCAGCTCCATTAGGACAACATTGTACATCACCATGTACAAATACTAATATAGGTTCCCAGGAACCAAATGACAGGCACAATTTCCCTCCAAATGCCTAAAAACACATCTAACCACTTTTATTGATTTTTTTTTTTTATTTTACATGTTTATTTTGACACTTAATGGCATTTATTTTAGATACTTTGTGCAGCTCTGATACTTTGGGTGCTGCTTCAAGCCTGGTAGTGGATAACTTTGATCCAGTAGTGATAATAGTGGTCTCATTCTCTCTTGAAGTGTACACCTAACTTCAGAGAAGTGACCTCATTTCCTGTTGGCTCTAGTCAGTGAGGCTATTTTCTTTTTGTCAGAGTGAAAAATCAATGAGGCCATGAAGCACTACAAATCAATTTCCTCCATTTATATTACAGTGCTTTTACATGCTCAGCTGTGTGTAAACAGATTTCTCATTCTTCAGAATATCTTCCAATTTATCTAGAAATAGGAAGACAAATGTCCATGGATGGAGATGGTGGTGGGTGTTGCTTGTTTGTTTGTTTGTTTGTTTTAATTTTTGATTCTGCTGTGTACTTTTTTAAAAAGATAAAACTGCTGGAGGCAGAATGTTTCCTTCTGAGGTTTCAGAATTTTAAAATGATGCTTAAGTACGAATCAGGATTAAATGTATGAGAACTTAAAGAAGAGAAAAGGGTTATTGCCAAACAAAATACTTCAAAATTGCCTATTTTAACCTTTCATGATATTTTTCTAAACTGCATCGGAACCAACTATTTTGACATGTCATCTTAGAAAATGTTGATTGAATGACTACATGCCCATGGAATATTTTAAAATTATTGAATTAGTATATTGCTATAGAAGATACAAAAAAGTTTAAATCAGCTTAACTTACCAGTTACAAGAAATTACTAAATATATGTGAAATAATATCACTAAGCATATTTAATTAAGATAAAATATGTGAGATTGTGGAACAGAGCTGAGTGACATAATTATGAACTGTGGGCTAACCAGCTATCAGGACTGAGTGACAAGCAGTTGAATGTGCTATTCACTGTCAAGGAAAAACTGTTTGGGCATGTTCTATCATTCTATGATTCTATGGGGCAAACAGCAGCAGCCTTGGCTGTAGTCACCATGAGATGGTGGGCTGTGAGATTCTGAGTGGAATGAGAAGGGAGAGTATCAGAGGATAGAATCTGAACGTCAGGAGAACAGACTTCAACTTATTCAGGATTCAAAATTGTCAAGATTTGTGATTTTAATTTCAAGTCAGTTTAGTGCATTATGGAATAACAGTTCATTAACTGGATAGCTCTCAAGACATGAGGAATTCCAGAGAGGAATGAATAAATGAATTCAGTAATGGATGTTCATATACTAGTAGTAAATTAATTCAGTCTGAAAGAATTCTTAGTAAATGTTTTTCTCCTTAATTCCAGTTATGATAAGGAGATTCATTGCTGAAATAAAAAAAAAAATCTGCACCTGACGCACCAGTTACGAGTCAGTATACCATTCTCTCAGGACATCCCATAAACAGGACCAAAGTCAGCTTTTCCTTAGGGTAACCAGGGCAAGTCTCACTTTTGTTACAGGAAGCCAATCCCTCCCAGATATTTACAAAATGGAGGCAACATGTAACAAATTCACGCATGCAACTACTTGCTACAATATATACTAGCTTCTCATAAGTTTTTGTTCTACTGATGATGAAATGCATTACAGAGGTTTTGTGTGCTTGTATGTCTATTCAATAGTCCTTATGATGGATTTCGTTGACTAAAAAAAGCACATGGCAATTTAGGCTTAAGGTTAAAACAGGTATGAAGGAGACACATGTGTAAGTACACAGGGACTCTAATGGAAAGATTCTAGTCTTTGTCTTAGGCAGTGTTCTGGGACTACTGTTTCTCAGTTGCTCTTTCTGAAGACAATTTGCTCTGTGTCAAAAGTAGTTAAATTTTCTTTGGAATAAAGCTAAGTTCTGAATCTTTCTGTGGAATGTCCTACTTACTATGTCCTACATAGTCTAATTAAGAGCAGAACTAAATGTCAAAATACAAAAATTCCCAGGAGAGGAAAGAAAATACTCCTCTTAAATTTTATTTTTATTTTCTGTTGATGGTCACAGTCCAAAAATAGTGGTGCTTTTGTTTTGTTTTCTACTTTTTGATCAGTGTGAGTGTGTAGAGGTAATGCATTTTTTAATAGGAACATAAGAAATTGTCACTTAACAGAATAAAGTATAAAAACCAGAATCAGATGCAAATCACTATGTTGTACATAAGTGTAAATCCAGATTCCATTGACTATATCTGAAAAGTTTAAAGTATAGTTGTAAACCCTCAATTTTCTACGGAAATGAAACCATAGTAAAAATCAATCCAAAATGCATTGTAATTACTACAATTGGTTTTGTATTGTGACTCATTCCATTATAAAATTGCAAAACCCCCAGCACAGTCCCCTAAGCTTTGAAAGAGGAGCCAAAAGTGCTTTTTTTTTTCCCCTTCTGTCATTCTGCTGCCTTAATTTAAAAAACAGGGATATAAAATTTTGGAGGATATTTAGTCCAGAGGGCCTCATACCATCAAGACATACAAAATGTTTTCCAGTCACTACCACAAACTGAAGTCTTACAAGCTACTCTGGAACTATAACTTGTACACAGGAGGGAGCAACACATAAACCACTGCTAATATCCCAGTTCACTGATACAGCAATTTAAAATCTTTCATATATCATATGATATATATGCTTCATAAATAGCAGAGATGCATATCTGCACTGTTGGAATCATTTTATTTATGTAGCTTCCAGAAATTGTTCCTTTCTGTTACACAGAAGAAAGAACTAGCCTTGTAATACGTTTTTACAAGAATAAAACTTGTCTTTCATAATAGTGTCACATCTTTTTTTAAAAAATCCCCCTCTGATATTTACAGCTTGTAGGGGAGAAGGCCCTCAAAAGCATACAAAAATGAATTCTCCTAGCGCTGTGAAAACTGTGGGGGGTTTTTTTGTTTGTTTTTTGTTGTGTTTTTTGTTTGTTTGTTTTTGTTGTTGTTGTTGTTGTTTTTTGGGGTTTTTTTTACCTCAGAAAAATACATGCACCATGCCTCAGTAATAGCTGAACATAAGTGTATTCCACTATCATGGGAGCCCAAGCATGTACCTCACATAGAGAAATATTAAATGTATCTAAATTAGGTCTTTAAAATCAAATCTTATCTCATTGACAGAGAGATTCTGCAGATGAATGATAGCTTTTCTCTACTCCAGAAGAAATTCATTCTCAGAAAACATCTAGTTAGCATAGGTACCTAATCAAATCAGCTGCCAGATATTTGTCTCCTGCTACAGAGTTCAGAACCTGTTGATTCATTTTACTATGAGTGATATGATGTCTTACATTAATTTTTTAAACTTTACATAAAAAGTAGCCAACAACTCAAGAATATAATCCTAAAATATGCCTTGAAAAAATATGCTGTTTAAATGGCAAACTCAAGTAGTCAGAAGTTAAGAAATGAAAGGTTTAAAGAGAGTTGGTGTCAGGGAAAGATAGAAACTGGAACATTTAATGGGTACTGTCACATAGGTAAAAACATTTTTCTTCTCTGATTGTATTATGTGTCACATATTAAAGAAAGCATTTGTGGGGGAGAAAAAAAAAGAAAAAAACAAGGAAGAATTTAAATAGCAACCAGAATCATTTAGTAAGTTGAGACAAACAGATGAACGTATGTTACAATACAGAAATACTTTAGAGCTCAGAATCACAAATGGTTAAGAATATGAAGTTTTCATTGAATTTATGTAGCAAGTAAAAACACTCAAGTTGAAAATGAGTGGAAATTCAGATCGGTTAAAGTTAGTTTAACATTCTGAGCTGTCTGCATAGGTTTTATGTGATTTTGTAATGCTTATAGATGGGCCTACAATGCAAATTTAACTTCTCAATTGGCATATCTATATCAATGGAACTATTTAACAAATGCAAAACTCAAGCCATGGCAATAATATTTGCAACTATATACTGCATAATGTTAATTATACCTACATTGAATACAGTTGTCAGTGAAAAGTAGAGAAGACAATTTCTCTGGACAGTTAAGCTGCCTTCTTCAGAAAGAATTAGACATTAAAGAATCTCCCAATGCACAAAATAATATACAGGAACATCAGCTGCAGGTATCATTTTCCAATCAACAATACATGTACAGTTTCATGGTGATACTTACATATTATTCTAAGAGCACAAACACCGTGTTAAATAAATTTGACTTTTTTAGGTTTTCAGAGCTTTCATTGTCTGTTCCTTAGCGGAACATACACTGTACATAAAATCATAGAAAGGTTAGGGTTGGAAAGGACCTTAAGATCATTTAGTTCGAACCCCCCTACCATGGGCAGGGATGCCTCACACTAAACCATGTCGCCCTAGTCTCTGCCAACCTGGTCTTGAACACTGCCACAGATGGAGCATTTACCACTTTGGGCAACCTGTTCCAGTATCTCACCACTGGAGTGCACCTCAACACATTACCCCTTGTCCTATCGCTACAGTCCCTGATGAACCATTCGTCTCCAGCACCCTTGTAGGTTCCCTTCAGATATTGGAAGGCTACTATGAGGCCTCCACACAGCCTTCTCTTCTCCAGGCTGAACAGCCCCAACTTTCTCATCTTGACTTCATATAGGAGGTGCTACAGCCCCGTGATCATCCTTGTGGCCTCTGGACTTTCTGCAACAGCTCCATGTCCTTATTATGTTGAGAACACCAGAACTGCACGCAGTACCCTGAGTGGGATCTCATGAGAGCAGAGTAGAGGCGCAGGATCACCTCCTTCGACCTGCTGGTCATGCTTCTTCTGATGCAGACTAGGATGCGGTTGCCTTTCTGGGCTGCGAGCACACACTGATGCAGGCTTATGTTCAGTTTCTTGTTGACCAACACTCCCAAGTCCTTCGCAGGGTTGCTCTGAATCTGTTCTCCGTCCAGCCTGTAGCTGTGCCTGGGATTGCCCCGACCCAGGTGTAGGAACTTGCACCTGGCTTGGTTGAGCTTCATGAGGCTGGCATTGGCCCACCACACAAGCGTATCAAGGTCCCGCTGGATGGCATCCCTTCTCTCCAGTTTATCAACCAAACCACAAAGCTTAGTGTCATTGACAAACTTGCTGAGTACACGCTCAATCCCACTGCATGCAGCCGCCCCGCCAATTCTTTATCCATAAAGTGGTCCATCGATCAAATTTACTTCTCTCCAGTTTAGAGACAAGGATGTCATGCGGGACAGTATTGAACGCTTTGCACAAGTCCAGGTAGATGACATCAACTGCTTTGCTCCTATCCATCAGTTCAGTAGCCCCATCATAAAAGGCCACCAAATTTTTCAGGCCGGTTTTGCCTTTCGTGAAGACATGTTAGCTGTCAGCATTCACCTCATTGTTTTTCATGTGCGCTAGCATTTGCTTCATAAATTGTACCTTGAAATACTTACAGGAGAAATAGTTGTCAGATGCATAACAAACAGAAATCTTTGTCTGCTTTCTAATGGCTGACTACAACTTGTAGAATACTTTGTTACCTGGAACAGGTGTTTTCAAAGTGCCTTTATCTTCTGGGATGCAGCATGACAGAGCAGTTTCTGTTGGGTGTGGAATGTATGCAACTTCACACAGGTAAAGCAATCATGTGATAAAATGACCCAGTGGGACCCTGTCTCCGAAAAGATCAGTTCCTGCTGCAGTCTCAATTTCAACACATTGGTTGAATTAGGCTTATGTAATTCACAATATTTTTGCACAATTTTGAATTAAAAAGTAGTATTTCCCCAATTTTATTTATTTACAAGGATATCTTTTCCTATTTTAAGAATATTTTATGCATGAAGAACAGTGTTGTTAATCCTTAGTAGTAAAAGTTGGACTGCTCAGATCCAGCTGTGGTAGTAAATTTGTTTTGACCAAACCTATGGTTTTATTCTGTCCATGCTAATCAGAAATTTTTGGCAAACGTATTCACCTGTGATGAAAAAGAGGGTCAAAAATTATGCCAAAAATTATTAGAATTTTTAAGCAGTAGATTAAATTATCTGATAAACGTGGAATGCAAACATCTATCAAATACATGAAAACTAAGTCACAGAGAGAGATGCAGAGAAGCAAAATGAAGAAAAATTAGAAATACCTAACATGGCACTTTTTCTGGAGCAACTTTTTAAACCTGTGCAAATAGTAACAAGATCAGAAATTGCTTTAAAGTTTTTTTTTAAATTTGTCTGGGAAAAAAACGGCATTCCTCGCTATTGTTCCTCCCAATATATTAGCAATTGTTCATAATAATTTTTATTTAATTATAATGAATATCATCCCTTCCAACTTCTGTGTTTATTCTGAGAAATATTCTGGAATTCAACTGTCAAAATCTGTTCAGGAGCTTCAGTTATCATATGTCTATTCATATGTAAAAACTTAGCTGGATTTGATGTTTCATGATTGTTATTATCAACCTTCTCAATCTGGAACTATTATTTCTTAGGATAGCATCTTACACAGAAAGTAAAAAAAATCACTGGCAAATTTCCAACCAGAAAACAAGATTTTGATCCAGTGATCAGAGAACCTGTGAAAGAATGGCATTTATGTAGCCTAAATACAAGAAGTTGGATGGGCTGAAGGATTGAGAGGATGGAAAGAAGAAATGGCAATAGTCTTCAGATAGACAGATTGCTACAGCTAACAAAGGCCACAGTATGTATTTCAAGTCTGTAGGGAATGCTCTAGAAATAATGGACTAAAACCATAGCAAGGAAGATTCCAGTCACACATTAGGAAACAGTAATGTACATTGGAATAAATTGGATGACTGTGCAGTCTCCATTAGCAGACTTTTTTAATGACCAAATTTAAAGTATCTATCAAGGATGTTGTAAGCATAATTGATTCTGTCCTAGACTAGAAGAATGGACTAAATGGTCACTTGAGACTGCTTTCAGCCTTACAGTTTCATGAATTAAAGAGATAAGGTATGGATACAAGAAAGATGTTAGAATTGCATGTCACCATAAAAACATATTAGAGTTGGAAAAATATTTTTATGATAATATTTGCTTATGACATCTAGTAAGATTTACTGTGATAGTCCCCTAAAATTTATATGTGGCAATTTTTACAACATAATTTTTTAATGGAAAAATATGTGTGGATAATGAGGCAAATAGTGTGCTGGTTTGTTCCATTCGGCTTGCTTTAAAAATGTTAGTATACTTTAAGCATTTTTGCCCCCGCCCCTCCCAGCTTACTGGTGCTTTTGTACGATGTTTTTTTTCTGCAAGCTTTTTAAGTTATTCTCATTTAAGAATGCTCTGTATAGGGGAAATAATCCTGTCACGTACTTCTATTGTTTTATTTTCACTTTAAAGGAGCATGAATATAGCATTTATTTTTCTGATATTTGGACAACACTTTATTATACTGAAATAAACCAAGGTACGTACCTCTCTAGAGTTTCTCTTATTGCAGCCAATAAATATTTTATTGCTAAAATTTTAAGAGTGTTCAAATGGAAGTTGTATAAAACTTTTATTGGTAAGAACAAAGCCTTTGTAAGGGAAGAATAACTGTTTATTTCTTATTTTGAGGTAAAAATACATTGTATTTACAGAAAATGTCCCAAGTGAGTGCACAATAAAAAGGGAACTTCTCACAGCAGTGAATAACATATGCTGCCTCTACTTTGCTATATCCTCATGTTATAGCTACAATTCTTTTCAGTATGTCAGTAAAAAATAAATACAGAATTATATATATGCAGAATCTGGGGGAATAACAGCAAGGGGCTTATATAAAATTTCCCTAGTCATTGGACCCAGGGCCCTAATATATTTTTCAAGAATTGATGGAGGTAATTTTAAAAAAAAATATTTTTGTCCTCATGTCTTCTAAGATAATCTGTTCCACAACTGTAATTTTAAATACAGGAAAACATTCTCTAAGCTGCCATTTATTTTCCTTGCATTTAGGTTATACACCTATGTTGTTCTGCCAATATTGTAATTTTCTGTTATATACCTTATCTTAAATCTCTCTTTTCTCTTCCTCATGAATACTACACTCTTTTTCCTTAGTGAATTTAAACAGCAATTACATTCAGTGTCAGCTTTCTTTGTTAAACTAAACATGATACACTCTTTTTCTTTCCAGTTACCCATTCATTATAACTGCTTTAGTCTGAATTCATGTTTCTTCTTATTAAAGAGAATTATAAATTTTACTTCAGGTAAGATCTCACCAGTTCTTGCTATTTCTAATGTAATTACCTTTCTTGATATGTCCTACAACAGTCCTTGCCTTTTCACAGCTTTACTGTACATTAATAATCCACTTCCCCCTCCTCTTGAAGAATTCTTAAGTTATGAGCCCTGAACTTGTAGCTGAGATCCATATTTGTTATAAAGTATGTTGTTCTCTGTCATAAATACAAAAATTTGAAGAGCATTAATTGTTATTCAGAGTACATTCTGTATGTCCTAAAGATTTTGACATGAGAAAAATGCACTTCCCAATACTATGTTTACTGGGAAAATAATAGATATATTTAGGGAAAAGGCAGCCAAACAGAGTCTCTCCTCTCTCCTGTAATTCCACTGGGCAGTGAGGTGGCTGACTATCTCAGAGCCACAACTGGACTTTGTTCACAGAGAACCAGCTAGTTTACTCTAAAAGGCCAGAAGAATTACTATAGGCTGAGACCTAGTAACAAAAGGTAAGTCGTAGTCCTCCCCTAAAGAAACTCCGGAGTTTGTTCTATGTGCCTTAATTTTGCTGAGCCATAAGCAATATTTCATTCACAAAGACTGAAACATGTTACTTTCTTTACATTTACATGTAAATTAATTTACTTAGATTTATCTTCCTTTCTCTACTTTTTTTTCATGTTTGTCATTTGAAATTTATTACTTTTTTGTAACAGCTGAACTATCTTCCCTCCCTCCTCTTGTGTATCTTCTGTATTCAGTTTATCCACGATGACATTCTCAAGCTCCTAATTTTCCATCACAGCTGAAGGTTTTCTTACATTCTTCACATATGAAGGTAGAGTTTGAGTTATATAACTAGAACAAAAAAAAAATCATTTAATTTATTCTCTCATCTATTTTATTAATCTAATTGCAAGGTTCAGGGTTTTAGGATGTTTGAGATTCATTTTTCTACCAGTGCAAGGGCCAGCAGGCTATTTTTAGAAATGCTTGGAGTTTACAGTCAGTTCTAATTTGGCTTCCAGTAATCTGTAGGTGGTTGCATTTCTTGAAAGCATGCACTACTTTCAAAGAGGAATATGCACAGGTTGCCTAAATATATATATTTTTTATAAACCCATAAAACATATAGATTTAAAATTTTAAAAATGCATTGCAAGTTAGCTCTTCAAAGCATTATGCAAAACTATTATTCATATCTGATTGCTCTACAGTTTCTCAAATAAATACATACCAGTATTTAAATATGAAACCTTTTTTCTTATACTTTTATTAGATATTTTCTGTAAGAAGTTCCCAATAATTTCTTGTAAAAGAATAGTCAGACTCACGCAAAGAGTATTCAGAAGCACATGGCTTTTCATTTTATATTGTGTTATAAAACATTGTTTTTAATTGGTTTGCAACAATATGAGATGTTCCAGCATTATTTTAATTGCTTCTTTTACCATAATTTGTGGTCCACAGGAATCTGGAATATGTTGGGAACAAATGTCTAGTAGAATTACTCCAAGTTAATTAACACATAATTAAATCTGAAAATGTCAAAAGAAAAGACAAAGATGTCAAGTCATTTTCAACTAACTTATCCTAACATAATTAGAAAACTAATAATGACAGCATAATATTTTTTCAGCTGCAGATTAAGGGCCCAACAAATAAAATTATCCCTTACACACCGTCTTCATTTTGTTTGGCACAGTGCTCCATTTTTGTTTCCTTTACTCTTCTTTCTGCCCTGTTCTTCTTGAAGCATGAGTTATATCAAAGTAATTACAAAAGCTTTAAAACTGATAAAACTGATTATCTTATTATTTATTTTGGTTTTGAATAAAAATAGCTTCAATTAAAATAAGTGAGAATAAAAGATATTTGGAATTGAGACAGAAGAAGAAGAAGACAATTTTAAAATATTATGGTATCTAGGCTATTTCTTACCATGCACAAATCAATTTGATTTCATATTCATTTTCATTTTCTCAGCTTGGAGCCAGACATCATCAAAATTAGCTGATTAGCTGAGTTTCTCACTAGAGCAATGTGAAAAGCCAAAAAAATAATCCTGCCATGAAAAACAATGGATTTGGCAAATGTTAGTGCATCGTTACTTGTTTGATGTGTGCTTGCCATAAAAGAATGATATGGTTTATGGGTCGTACTTAATATTGGACATACATTACAAGTAAGAGCTTTCGTTGTACCATCAATTCCTATGTAGACTTATCACTTAAATTGGTGAGATGATCTGAGTAAAAACTGCTTGCATATGAGGGACTTCAGGGACATGTGGTACTCAACAACTCATCACTCTGAGATAAATTTTTAGCAAGAACAAATGATCTCTTATCAAATACAAGGTGCTGGGGCAGGAAAAATATATTCTTTTTAATTCACAAGTTAAAGCATCATCTGTATGGAAGCACAGTAACCTGTATCAAGTATATGAAATCAAATATGATCTTTAATCTGTAAACTCACTGAAAAGCTTTTTCAGTTTTAGCAGTTAACCACTGTATTTCTGTCAAGCCTTTAAAACCAAAAAATCTATTATTTAACCCACCTCTGGCTTTATACAACAAATACTCAAATAATATACCAGGTATTATTACCAATAAAAATATTTTTTTCACTGAAAGACCCAATTTAAAACTATCATTTAATCCATAATCTAATGACCTTACCACTACATATCCTTTCTCTCTCTATATATATGCTACCTCTATATCTAACGCTTGACCAACACAGAGTATTAGATGAATAAAGATTGTTTTTCATGGGTTTCTTTATTTTTTCCTGTTTTTGTTTGTTTGTTTGTTTGTTGTTTGGTTTGTGTTTGTGTTTTTTGGGGGAGTGGGGGAAGGTTGTTTTTGCTTTTGCTTTTGTTTTTAATTCTTTTAAAACCATTGACCAAACCTTTAATGACTGTACTATCTACAAAAGCGCAGACATTTTTTTCTTGTTTTGAGAAGCATTGAATCTCGTTGCTTGTCACGTTTGAGAAGCACTCGCCTTGAAACAAGCCAGAAATATGTTTTATCTTAATTTCTGTTGTGCAAGTACTGTTGGAGTGTTACATACCCTTGGCAATCAATGAGAAATTAAAATTTCTATTTCACTGTTGTTAACCCACTCAAGGTATTAAAAATCTTCAGCTGGCCACAGTGGATTTTAGATCAAAGAGTACGGGAGTACAGGAATTTAACAGGTTGTAAGAAACAATAACTATGACTGTCTTTTTAATTTGTAACCTCTTATAAAGGGCCATGTTCACTGATCCTGAACATGCCCCTTTGCTTTTTTACTTCTTCCTCTACAGCTTCACTTTCCTTTCCATACTTAATAATTCATGGACTCCTTTGTAGTTTTGTATTGACTCATATGTACTTCCTATAGACTTCATCTTTCAAAGTGTCATTTTGAATATTTTCCCAGTTCTTCCAATCTGTTTATTTTAGTGCATTGCATCTTGCTCATTGACTTTCTTAATTCACTTAAAGTTAATTTCCTGAAACTGAATTTGCTGGTATTCTTGCATTATATAGTCTTATTCTTTATTTTGCTGTATGGAAACAACTGGTGATAAATGTTTCCAAATTTATTTTTACATTTCAGTCCTTTCTTCTGCTGCAAACAAACGGTCTTCTGTGCTATCATTCACTGATCCAAGCCTACAACAATTTCTTCTTTTAAATACGAAAGGAGTTATTTTTAGTTTTCGAAAAATCTTGGTCTGCAAACATCTATATGCTGTTTGTCTGTGGCAGGTCTGACAGCTCAACAGCTTCTTTTATACTAATTTTCTTTCAGTAAAGTCCCTGATATAATATGCAATCAGCTTTTGTAATGATGTTTTCTTTCTTTGTCTTTAATTACCATTGTGGTTTCAAAATTGAAGAAGAACTTATTAAAAAAATGGAAATGGGAAAATTATTTTAGTTCAAAGCTATGGAGAAGAATAATACAAAGTATTATTATAGAATGTAAGATGTATTGTTTCTCGGTTTTACTGATAGGAGACAAAAAAAAAATATTGTCACTACAATTCAAATGTTGCTGTCTGAGCATGTTTGAATTGAATTTAATTTGTGAAGAAAAGTTAATCCTTTCCCAAAAAATGTTGGCTTTTAAAATACACAATTATTTAGCTAAAACAGCCAAGGGAAAAAAAAAAAAAAGAAGTGGAATTTTCATATCTTGGGTGTTTGTATTGTTATTTGCAACAGATTTCAAATTCTCCATTGACAATTAATTCACAATACAATGTTTAACAACACCTGCTTTACAGCAGCTAAATTTGCTTATGAGTAAGACTATTAAGTCCTGCAGCAGTCAACTTTTTATGGATCCATTTTTAGTGTAAGGATAGATGGAAGAAATTTATGAAGCTTTGACAAAATAGACAAAATAGCTGGTGCACAGTGTCTTCAATAACTTCCACTATCCAGCTGCCATTTTACTTTTGACCTAGAATGATATGCCTTCTCTCTCTACAGAGATGTTCAGCCAGAATCTACAGGTTCCCTGGTGATGAAAGTGATTGAAAGTATGTTTCATACACTCTTTATAACAGTGTCTCAGCATTGCTTGCTTTCATCTTACAAGTTTTCTAGGGGATGACAACTATTTTTGTAGGTCATTCCAGGTCCAACATGTTTTAGGTGTGTATAGCCCACAGTTGCAGCCCCTGCAGTTGCAAGGGTCAAGGCTAGACTAGTCAGGGTAAGAGTCCCTGAGACCAAGAGATCAGTCAAATATCCTGCTGCCACTGAGATTTTGGTCTTGATGCAGTGGCAAGAGTGCTATTGTGTAGGCATGATTCCTATATAATCCTTGGCATTAGGCCTGGCATGCAGCTGACCCCTTGTTATCCCTAAGAAAAATAACTTGAAAGAGAGAGGAAGTGAGAAAACAAGGAAGGGAGGAAGGAAAGGAGGAAGTGACAAAGAAAGGGAAGAGGAAAGGAAGATAGGAAAACAGGCAGAAAAGGAGGGAAAAAGTTTATTTTTCTAGCGGTGTGGTTAGCTGAATTGATTCACATGATACACAGCACACATTAAAAATGAGATGGGAAGAGAAAGAGTGAAATGTGGGAGGGCAGTGGCATAAGACTGCCTTCTCCAGGGTCCAGGAAGCATTAGGGCAAACTGCTTGCTTTATGTCACTAACAAATGAAAAGTTAGACTACTAGAGACAGAGTCTTTCAGAGCTTCTCACAAGTGCACAGAGAATTAGAAATCTCAATTTTTTCAAATTATTATTTTTATTTTGTGCATTAGGAAAAGTAGATTTGAAATGCAGACATTTGTGTACAGTGTAATTGTGTATTGAAAGGTGGAATATTAGTCATTTCCCCTAACAGTTTGATGTACATAAAACCAACAACTGACCTATACCAGTTTCTACTGTTTGAAAGTGGAAAGATTTCTACCTTGGAAAAGAAAAGCACTATATGAGTGAAAATTATTGATTAAGTATAGGTTTATATTTGCTCTTCAGGGAGGTATTTGTTCTAAATAAGCTGTTAACTTCTATTTAACTTATAACATTGTGTACCTGGCAAATTACTAGTCCTGTTGCTTATGAAGAGGTGTCTGTCTTTCAGGTTTGTGAGATAAAGCATCATTGTTATAGTATAATCTCTTTGGATGATCACTCCTATAGTACCTTTGTTTGCCTTTATTACAGACAATCTGAATTTTGGGGGTTTCTCCCAATCCTAATAAGGCTGCCACAACAGCAATTTCCCGAAAACAGCATATGCTTATTAGCCCTTCCTGGAGAGAGAAGAAAAGATACCCTCAGCATAAATGCTTTTCTCACAATGCTTATACATTGTAAAGACTTGGATTTCCACTTTAGATACATGGATTCGTACAAATCTCATGAAAGGACTCCTACAAAACCAATTTGGTTTAGCTTTTACAAAAATACCTAAAGAATATAAAAAGTATGTCTGTCCTCAACTTGTTGCTTAAATTTCTTCACCATTTGAAAATACTTTGTGAACATAGGTCAAAATCTTTTCAAAAGCGGTAGCCATTTATAGGCAGTGAGTCATCTTACCTTTACAGGAACTAAAAAGTGACATTAGGCAAATTGTGTCTTTGAGATATATTTTTCTCTCTCCACTGGCTATTAACAGTGTGTTTTGCAGGGTTTACCTTAACTGCAATAATTTCTAAAGGCTGACTCATTCTGTCTAAGTCTGTCTTTTTTACTATTTTGATGGATTTTTTCATTTGTTTGTTTGGAGTATTTTGTCTCTGAAAAAATAATTTCTTGTTCTGATATCCACAGAGCCATTGTCTTGCAAACTGATGATCCTCCAACATGTCTTCAGTGCCGGGCAAACACATTAAATTATCTATACAGAATGGTGCTTGGCTTCAGTAAGGGAAAATGCTGCCTGACCAATTTAGTGACCTTCTATGATGGGGCTGTGGAACTGATGGACAGGGATAGAGCAGTTGATGTCATCTACCTGGACTAGTGCAAAGTGTTCGACACTGTCCTGCATGACATCCTTGTCTCTAAATTGGAGAGACATCAGTTTGATACGTGGACCACTCGATGTATAAAGAACTGGCTGGACGGCTACAAGCAAAGAGTTGTGGTCAATGGCTCAATGTCAAACTGGAGACCAGTAGCGACTGGTGTTCCTCAGGGATTGGTGTTGGGACCGGTCTTGTTCAACATCTTTGTTGGTGACATGGACAGTGGGATTGAGAGTACCCTCAGCAACTTTGTCGATGACACCAAGCTGTGTGGTTCAGTTGATACACTGGAGGGAAGGGATGCCATCCAGAGGGACCTTGACACGCTTCTGAGGTGGGCTGATGCCAACCTTATGAAGTTTAACCATGCCAAGTGC
>JANHGB010028630.1:0-17021 GCA_026283785.1 Coracopsis vasa | reverse complement strand
GTGTTACTCCTTAACAAGGGGTTGCATCCTCAGGGCGTTTTAAGCTGTAATATCCGAGTCCTGAATCTAATTAATTATATTCATCAGTAACTCCGTTATCTGTGCACACCCCGATGTTTGGTGTTTGGACAATATGTCCATATTGTGCATGGAAACTTGTGACTTCATAACCCTTATGTCTATGACATGTCAGTTATTTTCATTTAATAAGGTAATGAATCATGGTGTCAAAGATTGACAATATGAGGTTGGTGTTAGGAAGTGAAAGCACAGCATGTAGTTTAATGAGCAGTAAATATACCCAAAATGAAGGGGGTATTTATTTTTCTCCTTTTAAAATATGTTTATACTTCATTTCATTCAATGACTAGAAAGATAATACCATTTTCCAGTGGTATTATTATACAGTGGCACGGTAGCACAGAAATCAAAGCCCACTTTGTATTATTCAGCTTTTTAACTAATAGGTGGATATTATTAATGACTTAACACCAGGAAACCCCCCCTAGGATGTTATTAAATATTTTAGATAATATGCTCTGTTAGCATTAATGCAGAGGATTCTTTATATCTTCATATAATGGGTACCCTGATGCTTTAACTTTGGAAATGCTGTGCCTCCTTTCATTATCACTGGCTAGCTCGCTCTGTTAGTGTTTTGTTGTGCTTATCACCTTGCTGTCTAACCAATTCTCACTCAAAACCTTACAGTAAGAAATGAATACCAGCATTTTGCAGTGCGAACTGTTTTTGAGACGCTGCTGTTGTAGCTGGTGCATACCCTTTGCATTTCAATATTCAAAACTGTTGACTTTCAAAAATGCAAAACCCACCACTTCCTCCTTGGTCGAGATGCTGCACTCGAGGCGGAGGAATGCCGGGGCTTGTGTCCTGGTGGATTGCTGAGATACCAGCCGGCTTGGTTCAGTGAAGATACCTTCCAGCTTCAGTGGTCCATGTCATTTGAAGGATATGTAGTGGTGTTCTGACCACTGAATGCTTACAAGTGTCATGGATGCTGCGAGAATCTGATACTTCTGGTGCTGGGAGCTGGCTTCCCCTGTAAGTGGGAGTGTACACAGAAGTTTCCACTTTATGTAGACCTAATTTAGATTCTAAGTTTTGCTTACTTAATGACTTACAGGGGACTTCAAATACCACAAATACCATGTGTTTTGTTTGCAATAGGTCTGCACATATGTGCAGACAGTGGTATTTCAGAGACCCTTAACCATAGTTAAGGTTCACCTTCTCAACTTTAATGTGTGTTTAATGACAGCGTCGTAACTAGTTTCTCTTGATTGGGTTCTTTGGTGGCGGTGAAATCAGAGCAAAATGATTTGGATTTCTCTTATTTATGAGCAGCCATGAGAACTTACTCAAAATGTTAAAATGTTGGAGATGCTGAAGTGCTCTGTGATACAGGATGCGATTAGTATATTTTCACTTTTGGTCTTAGATAATATTCCTGGGGATTCATAAAGGTCACAAAGGCCCATCTTTGAATCTTAATCTCTTCAAGGTTTCATCAGGCTGCCTAAATCTGCAAATGCCTTCTTAAACATGAATAAAGAAATATACACAAGACTATAAAGATTTCGAGAGACATCCTTCTTGTTACTCATAGTTTCTCTAAAGTTGTAATTTGAACAGGTTGACATTCATTCAATAAAATTTTATTTTAAGGAAGAAAATCTTCAAAGAGTTCCTTAAGTTACTGATTTGCAGAAGGAAATCTTTAAAGTAACTAACAGCAAGGACTTTAAAACTTTGATTTCCTCTTTTTTGAGCAACGGTGACCTTGGTAATTTGGAATTTAAACTTTAATGAAAGGTCATTCGTAAAATATTCACATGTATTTAGGGAGAGATTAACTGTTCCTCTTGTACAGCATAATACATACTGCACAGTTTGGTGTGGGTTGATGAGAAATAGAAGCAGCACAGTGCTATAGCCACCTGCTTACTGCGTGTTGAAGAAATTAGGAGAATCACACTCAGAATTAGAACCAGCAGATACCTTTCCTGTGTTTTCAAAAAGAACATATGTTCTATTGTCATATACTACTTAAAAAACACAAGTGTGTACACATGCGTATGTACATACCCATTTCTGCACTGTCACTTTGGAGTACTTTGGAACTGAGGCCACTTACATTTCTTAAACAAAACAAGTACAATGGGAAGCTTGAAATCTAACTGTGAAGTTAATATTGGTTATTTCTTTAAACTTGTTCTTTATGTGGTGAATTCCACGTGCTTGCTTTTCTGACAAACACAAGTTTCTGACAAACACAAGTTTCTGACAAACACAAGGGCTGGAGGAAAGCTATTTTGGATCATAAGAACCAGTCTGTGCGGTGTAAGCAGAGTTACTTAGAAAGTTTGTGCTACAAATTTAGACCCTGCAGCGCAAGTGATGCTGGGGGGCTAGTAGTTACCTGGGTTGTCTTTTGTGCCTCAGTGAAAATCACTATTTACCTGCAGGGAGAAAAAAATTATTTTTCCTTGAAATTCCCTGAGAGAAGGTAACGCCTGAATACCCTCATTCTGTAAAATTATGTTTCGAAGTACAGCAACTAAACAATCGTAGTTTAAGAAGTTGAGGAATGACGCTCCTGACTTGTGAACCTTGGCGTGAATACCGAGGTTCAGGACTTCACCACAGCAGGTGTGTGTTTTGTCTCTGATCTGGCATTTGATCAGGTGCTCAACTCTAAGCTACGTTAGCAATTCTGTTAACTCTGTGACAGTCACCTGCAGCAGGGCCTCAGCACACAGGCTGCTATCACTGACTGACTCTTGAGGCATAGTCAGTTTTGACATCAGTAGGAAAAATCCCCATTGATTTCACCACCCATTGTGGTGACCCTGAGTATTAGGCTTAAATGATGTTTGTCTGTCCTCGAGAGACATAGGTACATCTGTGTTGTGTCATGTTTTCTGTAGTTCTGGGACTAAAATGCATTTAGATAGAGGAATGCTTGCCTTCCTATTATTTATTTGACTGTCTGGACTTCACTGGAGTATTGAGTTGATTAAAATGTCTCTGTGCTTTATTGTGTAATATAATATATTTTATATAATACACGGTATGTGTTTTCAATTTTTAAAAAGGTCTGGGTTAGAGCATTACCATGTTGCTGGAAAGAATGTCACTTTCAAAAATGAGTGAGCTAGTGAGAATTATTATTGCTCCCATGTTTACTTGCAACAAAGTGGTTAAAAACACATCACCTCTGTGAATCGCCTAGCTTTTAACTTTAATTTTGCTTGTGCTCATGCACAGTATAGCTGTAGATAGAGAAAGGAGCATTATAGAAAAATACTTAAATTACAGGGCTTATTGTTAAATGATTTACCTAAATATTGTTGCCTTTTTGTAGAACATTGCTGTGATTTTGTGGTTTCACTTGCCTGTAACTATTTAGAATGATTTATGTTCCAAACAGACATGAGAAGGAAGGCAGGATAGGAGGAAGCAATCACTTGTGGCCTGGGAGTTGTCTGTTGGGTGCAGGACATACACAGCTCTTCTCATTTGGGCTGATCAGCTGCTTCCAGGATTTGCAGGCACAGCTGCATCAGGTACCTGAAGGCAGAGGGCAATGAAGAAAGTAAAGCTGGGAGAGAGAGGAAGATGCAGAAAAAGAAAGGAATTGAGATACCCCAGGGGAGAAACAGGACAAAAGTAGCGGAAGCAAGGCAATACAAATGAGGGAAAAGGGGAGAGCAGGACAGTTTTAAAGGGAGATAAGTGAAAGAATAGGATAACAGACAGGAAAGGAGACAAGGAAAACAAAAAATACCCTGGCAGATAAAAAGAAGAAAGGGAATGAAACAAAAGGAAAAAAAACCCTAATTCTTAGCAGAAACAGCATCTGTTGTCAATAACAGATGAGTATTTCGGTGCCTGGAAAAGCTATTTCAGATGTGGGGGAGGAAAAATGGACAGGGATCAACCAGCTGATGGAGATGGGAAAGGTCATAGGCAGGAAATATGGAATTAAAGAGAAAAAGAGAGAGGAAGAAAATAAAAAGAGGTAATTAGGCTAAGCCTGACTGTGCTGTTTTCTGGGTTCAACGAAGTCCCAGTATGTTCAGACCCAGCTGGTTTTCTATAGTTCTTGCTCCCTGGACTACTAGACTTTGGGGAAATTAGAAGAGCAAATTCTGGTCCTGATAAAGCTAACTGTAGAGATTTTTATTTTTATTCAATTTCAGTGGTGAGAGAGTATCATCCACACTGCTTGGTGTTAGGTAATGTTAGGGAAAGTGGCAGCAAGTTAAACAATGATAGGTCATGAAGATGATATGGCCAGTTTTCACTCAGTAGGAAGGTGGTAAATGTTGTTGAAGAAGGAAAATGTAAACTACTAAACAGCATCAAACACGAGCATTTATGTGGAAGACTTCTGTACCCAGTCTGGTTTACATTCTACAGAGGAGATTAAAAATTGGAAGAAACCGGTTACATTCCTTGGCAATTAAATATTGTTCTTCTTGAACACACTATTTTGTCTACAAACCTCACAGACTGTAGTTCAATTTGACCTAATCTACAGAAATTTTTGTAATATCTCAGTAGGATGTGTTTGATGGCTGTATAAGGATTTGCATGGGTTTTTTCACTGAAACACATTTTTGTGTGTTCTGGCAACAGCCACCTGCCTGTCCCTTTGTGACTCTGACTCCAATATTTGCATTTTCAGCTAATGTTCATACTCAGGTTTAATTGGAAGTGAGAAATATTTCAGACCCCAATTTAACATCTGAACCATACTTTGAAATATATCTTAATTATTAACATTTACATTATGGTGTAGATGAAGTGAATATAAGGCTCTGGTTTATTTTAGATCAGGTCTTACATGTCTGAATTAATACTTGGAAATTGTACCTGTGTCAAGACTCTCTCAGGTGAGCTGCAGAAGGGAGGCTGACACAGTAGAGGCTGTGGGGAAATGAACCACAGACTTGTAGTCGGTTTAATCCTAGTTAGTCTCAGCTACTTGCCTTGTTTGCCTTATGTGCCTGAGTTTTACCTCCGTCTGTCCCTTCTCTTGAATCCTCTGCTACTATGGCCTCTGCCCCCTCAGTGCCCCTTTCCACCAGGCTCCCTACCTCACACTCCAGTGCTGACTGCTCTGGATCTCTGATCTTGGCTCTCCAGATCCATGCTGTAGCTGGCTGGGCTGTGCTGCTTCTTAGCTTTCTGACACTCTGCCCCTTTTAGCACTTGAAGCAGCTTCAGGTATCTGCATCTCCAAACTCATTTTCCAAGAAGGAAAATCTTTCACTGAATTTCAAGCCTCTTTGTTCTATAGGGAAAATTAAGTTAAAATAAACAAACAAAAAAATTACCAAGCCACTCAAACTAAGGGCAAAGTGCCTGTGAAAATGGGAATTTCATTCTCTAATGCTGTACTTTAGCAAAAATGCCCATTTCCACCACCTGCAACTGTCTGTGCAGCTCACTTACAAATCCTGCTGGTCCCTAAAAGAACAGGGCTGTCTCCCATGAGACATGCCTATGCTAGTCTTGCCCATGCTTTGCTAGCGGAATTCAGGACTTTCGTGTCAGAGGGCATAGGTCACACAGGTGGTGCACTTTGTGGCCTGGTGTCGCTTTAGTTTTTTCCCTGTAGCAGAGGAATATGGAGGTTCTAGGTCTGTAACTGCTGAGCGGTAAATGGAACAGAGCTGTGATGGTGTGATTGCTTGGATTTGTACTTGAAGAGAAAGTATAGTGAGCCGTGGAGGCAAGGGGAGTGAGGAAAGCAAACATAGAACACAAAATCGGCAGAAAATAGTTTGCCGGGAAAAAAGCTTTGGTTCTGTTAAGATCACATTATGGAAAAAATCCTCATAATCTGTAAAAATGCCACTTTTTCTTTTCGGACAACTCCATGTTTTAAAAATCAGAGCAGCTTTCTAAATCAGGCTAAAGTTTGTTACTACCCTTTGCACAGTATGTCCTGAAAAGAATGAGCAGGGAAGTTTATAGGAATCCTGGGTGAAAGTTTTGACCTAGACTCCACTGCTCCATAGACATCTCTGTTATTGATTTTGTTGAAGCAGATCCTGAGTAGTATTGCAGGTTTTCCAAAGGACCACCTAAAGAAGTTAAAGAATATCGTAAGTTGAAATTCATTAGTAGGTACTTCCTGACATCATTTCTGATATTTGCTGCCTCCCTGAAATTTTCTTTAAGGATCGTCATGCCTAGTACTTAGTAGTCGACACTTCTTGCCATGTTCTTGGAAAGCAGACAATAAACTTCGAGCAAATATTATCAGCTGCCAAGTCCAATGGAAACAGACGGTTTGCAGTGAAGCTGAAGTAAATAGAAGTTGGTGCCACAGTTGGTTCTTCCTGCCTTCCCCTGACTGCTGCCTCCCTTCAGACAAAAAAAACCCAACCAAATAGTGGAAAAGGTAACTAGTCATAAGCAGCAATTTGCGTCTCTTCCCCTTGGCTTCCTAAGGAGGAGCCTTAGCTGGGGAGAGCATAGCCTCTGATGCAGAGAGCTCCTGCCATCATGGACATCTGATATAGAATCAGACAAAAAAAGGACCTTACTGACTTTTCACAGTCTGAAAATCAAAAAGAAGAGTTGATTGAAATTTCCTAAGGGAAAAATGAGGATTTGGCTACCCCGAAGCATTCTATAAACATTTCAATTTTACCACCTCTCTTGGAAACAGCAACAACAAAAAAACCGGCGAAAAAGGAGGTAGGGAAGGCAAAGCAAATTGCAAAAGCAGAAAAAAAAAAAAAAACAAACAAAGAAAGAAAGAAGAAAAGGTAAAATAGCTTTGACATTTTCAAGGGAATTTCTTTAAGGCTTTTCAGAACTTCCAACAATATGGAAAATCAGTTGCTTGCATAGTTTTGCCAATAAGATTGGTGACACGTGAGGGTTTGTGACCTGTTTACCAGTATAAGCTTTGCTAGTAAAATTCATTTTATTCAAATCCCTTAGAATGCTTCAGATAGTCACTGTGTGGCTAGTAAGGATATCTTTAGCATTCAGATCTCAGTGAATTTAGCAGCTTGTGTTCAAACGATCTATTTGTATAGATATTATCACTATACAAGTACTATTCATGATCTCACGTAGGCAACACATGTATTAAAGCCTGTCGCAAGGTAAGGAACAACAGTTTTGTGTACCAATACAGCAACCTTGGCAAGATTCCATATGGGAAAGCTACTGAGCATTTTTTCTGGAGAATTGTACCAGTCTCCTGTCAATGTGAAAAATAAGCTGGCAATACAGGGAGACAAAGATGAGAAGGACATTCCTGTGTGCTCCTCCCAAAGGAGCACTGATGGTAGATGCCACTCTGCCAGGATGCTGGCCCACCCCTAAGCTACCTATTAGTTCAGAGGCTCTTCTTGCAAAAGGAAGGGAGATTCAGTTCAAAAATCTTCCAGCTAAAAAAATACAACTCTTCAAGATTTACTTGGGGAATGTTCTAAACTAGTAACAGCAATGGGGTTGGATTCATAAAGAAATACCAGTTTTTCCAAACAGATTCTAAGTTATTTTAATAGGGAGATGAGAAACTGGCAGCTGTAAAAATAGAGGAAACTTTAACTTGTCAGGTAACTTTGCAACAGTTAAGTGTGGCGGGTCAGACAAAAGATTCACTTACCCTTAGACGTCTGCTTTTTAGATAGACAAAACCGAAAGGTTGTTGTTGGAGCAAACAGTTTCATTTTTTTTATGTTCATTTGTTTAAAAAAGAATGCATTGGGGGGAAAAAATTGGATAGATTCAGCGGACAAAAACAACTCAGTGTCTGCATCAAATCATTCTCAGCTTAGTATTTCTGTTCCTAAACTTCAGTCTGTCAGTGGTCAGCAACATGTATTAAATGAGCAGGAGAGCAGATGTCTCCTGGGCATCACCGAAGCCCTTCAGTGAATGTTACGGTGTGCTCTGCTGCAATGAAGACTCGTACTCAGGGCCTTCTGCTAAGCATGAGAATGAAAAAGATGAAAAGCAAAATCTTCATGGCACTAAAATGAATTATAAGACTGATTTTCAGGTACAGCATAAACAGAAATTCTTTTCACATTATTTCAATTGTGCCTTAGGTGTGCCTTAGAGTAGTCAGAAAAAAATCAATTAATAAAGCAACATTCATACATTCTGCATGTTTTTGAAAGTATTTTGAACCTAAGAGCTGAATAATTTCTTCATCATAATTTATGGAAGACCTCAGCATGCTTTAGGTTTTGATAAAATTGAGATACTCTTTTAAGTCTGTACTTAGCCCATAAGGAGAAGAATATTCCTGGTGGCCCAGAGGTGCAGCAGAAGCCTGATCTGCAGGACTTCTGATGGCTGTGAGAGCTCAGTTCTTCCCCTGGCAGTATCGTAGGGTTGGGAAGAGATTCTGGATACCTATTCACCTGCAGGTTGTGATGTTCATTAATTCACCCTATGTGATAGCAAAACCTCACAAAATCTCTCCATCCAAACTAAATTTTACATTGTATTTTATGGCTTTCATCAAGTTCATAGTTAAACTGCCAGGTAATGGTATTTTCTGTCTATTAAACGCATGTTACTAATCATGGTTATCTTTGCAGTCAACTGTGGCCAAAATCCATTGAAATAAGCAGTTTTCATATGACACTTCTGTTGCACTGAAATGCCTATCCAGGAGCAGGGAAGGTAGTTGTCAAAGATCTCATCACATGTTCTTTGATGGCAAAACAGTTCCTTCAGTCACAGGCAAATGGGTGCCTGCAGCATCAGTTCAAAGGTGCAGGCTGCAACTAGAGGCTCCATTACATTTCTGTTGGACACAGCACTCCTTCAGGTGCCTTTTTACAAGAAAAAGGTTGCTAAGGACCATCCCAGTTTCTGAAGATTAAATGAAGTCTTTAGTGTTAACAAACAAAAGGTCTGCAACTGAAATGCTGATTGGGAAGGTGTATTTATCTCTTCGTGTATTACCTTGAGGTTGGTATCTAAACCTCACCGCAATATTTTGTTTCTGCTTCAGGTTAATACAGCCACTATTTCAGATATTCTTGCTGCTTGTTGTTTTGACAGTATCACTATGTGTCGGCCTCCAGTTTCTCCATCCTTTGATGTAACCAGATTTGTGGTTGTAATTAAATGTCACCACCCACTCACCTGCTCTTGCTGGACCAGGGCTGGTCTTCTGCCTGGGTTTAGTTGTGCCTAAATTCAGTGAGCAAATACCTGAAGTTCGATTTGGCTTTGCTGTGTGTAAGGTCAGCACTCAAGCAGGAGCAAGGCATTCCATCTCTGTGAGGTCCTTGGTCTGAAAAGCCACCTGGCTCGCTCCATACTCAAAGCCACAGTGATCGCATATATTAAAAGAGAATTAACGATCCAGGTTTTTGGTTCTATTATAGCCCTGAGTTAAAAGAAAAGTATAGTTGGATAGTTTGGGGGAGGTGGGGAGTCAGTTGTTATTTTTTGTGGGTTTTTTTTTAACTGATGACTATGATCTAAGGTGCAGTTTTGTTTCTGATGTGTAACACTACACCAAGTGCGTTAAGAACCACAGGATTGCCACTTCATTGTTGTATTCTTTCCGTTTCTTTGTATTTGCTAATGCAGAGAGGGAAGCCTTACTGCATTGTTTAAAAACTGGAAGAGTCTGGAGCAAACCTGTTGTTGGGGCTTGTTTTCTTGCCAGCCTTGGTAGAAAGAACTTCTACTAACTGCCCAGATAAGAAAAGCCCATCAATGCAAGATTGATGGATATGCTAACAAAGAAAAACAATGTTCAAGAAGAGTATTTCCCATTCATGTGTTTACCATTAACACGAAGTTAATGGAAAGGTTGCGAAAGAGCTTTGGGTGGGAGTGGTTGTCAGGAGTATTGAGGTCTGTTACTGTCATTTCTGCTGCTTCTCTGTGAGTTGATAAACTCTCCTGGGCTCAGCATTTTGCCCTGTGTATTCATGGTTAGTTTAGGCTACAGATATATGACCTGAGTTTTAGCCTGATGCACATCTGCTGCTAGCTTTGAAGTGAGTAGGATTTAGGTATGTTGATGGGTATTCAGCATCTCTGAAAATGAAGCCCCCTATAGGAGTGCTCAAATTCCTAGGTTTGTATCCCTGAAGGAAATGATGCAAGTTTGAAAATGTTGAATTTAAAACATAGCTTGATTTCCAGTCTTGTAAGTAGACAAAATAAACTTCACGCCACATGAGGTATGCATGAACTTAATTAAGGTGAATTAAGTGTTTTAACATCTTTGCAGGACAGAAACTGCAAAGTGTGTGCAGAATAATAAAACACATGTATGTTCATCAATGAGAAATAGAGTTTCGGATTCTAGGTATAAGAAATGCTTTTTGGATAAGGTATGGATATATTTGTCTTAGCTTTTTGCCATGAAATCAGCCTCCCTGGTCATGGTTAACGTTATTTTAGCCTTCCCTGACCAGGGCCCACTACTGTTAATTGAACACAAAATGATCATAACAGCCTTGCTAGGGATATTGTGAACTACAGTATGTAACTGAATAGTATATTACATTGCAAAATAAGGACTATGACAAGAGAGTGTTTCAGATACAGTGTAGAGTGTGTCACGTGGTAATCTTGAGTTATCCAAATAGTAAACATGATAATGAGGGAAAGAGAGAAACTTTATCTTGTTAAGGTATTACACATTTTTAAATCCTACCTTCATCATAGTCTTTCAGTGAATTGCATTTTTTTGTTAATATTTGGAAAAGTCATCTGCATATGAGCAGGGATCAATTCCATGTCTTTCACGTTTCAAAATGTATTTGAAGATTTTTAACAGTACTGCTCAGAGCAATATGAAACACAAAAATAACATAATAAAGAGTTACGTTTCTCTTTCAAAACCTAAAACGTAGTGTTTCACACCAAGACTTAAAAAGCAGAACTAGCTCCAAGAAAACACATCAGTTTAAAACATGCATATCTTTAGTCACTGTATTATCTTAACTTGGTTCACTGGAAGAGTTCTCAATACAGATGAATTAGATACTTTGAGTAAAAGAACTCCTCTCTTCTTTGCCATGTGAGAGTTCCCTGTGCTTTTGTAGAGACTGTGCTGGCTATTAAATTCTTACGAAACTTTCATTAAGGGCTTCTGTTCATGCTACTTTCCATTTTAAACATGTAAAAACACTAAATATTTTTTAAACATTCCCATATGGCAGTGCTGCTCCTTCTCAAGAAACAGTTCTCTGACTGTTTAGCTGAAAAAGTAATGTTAAGGATAGTTGCAGCTGCCAGAGTCTGGAAACTCATAGTCATATCTGACATTTCATTCTTCACCTTAACTATTGAGCCTTGGCCATTCATTGGTTTTTCACAGTGCTTTGGAGTTAGAAGGGAGTTTTACAGATGAAAGATGAAAATCAAAATAAACTCCTTTATCAAGTAAACCTTGCAAGGGCATTCTGAATTTTACAATACACAAGGAGTTGATTGTCATATAACATACAGCACAAGAGGGTTGGAATAAACAATTTATTCTCCATCGTTAAGGATGGCCATGCATAACTGACTTATGGCTCTGGTTTGCTCTGCCACTTGTTACATGTGCAGTCATCCCTAACTCGTACCAAAAATAGTTTTACTAGTTTTTACCGAATTTTCTGTCATTAAAAACTTTACTGGGGAGATTGAACGTTTGAATGTTTCAAGATGCTGGCAATTCCTGTGAAAGCTTCCCCCAAAGTTCGGTCTCTCTGAGTGGAGCCTGTGCCAACAGTGATCATGAGGTGGCTCCCGATATCCTACATAGATACAGTCAGGTGCAGGTAACACTCATCATTCGACAGGACATAGCAGGTTCAGTGCAGAGGTCAAAGGTTGGCTTGTCAGAAAGACTGAAGGACCACAGGGGCTTCCCCCAAGTCGGGAGCGAAGCAGGGGAATAGAATAAAGTGGGACAGTGTCACTGCCTCTGGGGTGTAGTTCCTGCCTCTGCAGTGAGGGTTTCATTTCTTATGCTGTCAATTCAGGACCTTCCCTGAGCCCTAAATCCATTTAAAAACAAACAAGGCCCTCTGCCAGGTAATTCCCTGGCCATCCTTGTGATAGATGTATCTGCAGTCTGTAGCTGTCTTTTGGAAAGCCATTTGAAAGGTTTTATTCCGAAGCATCATATGGCTCAAGCCTTCAGCTGCGTGCTGCCTTCCTGGAGGAGGTTCCTTTTGAGTGGTGCGTGTCTACAGCACAGCCTAGTTCATTTTGCCCAAAATTCTCAAGAGGGAATGCAGTCCTGATGCAAAAGTAAATCAGTGGGCGCCCAACACTCATTCTAGGTAGTAGCTGGAGCTAAGCCACTGGTGTGCCACTCACTGCCACAGTGCACTGCTGAGATTGGAGCACCTGGGTGGCAGATTGAGTTGTGGTGGTGGGCTTTGGTTCGTGGCAGTCTGTACCTTTCTTGGCCAGGAGCATTTGCTGAAGACTGACATGAAGATTGCTACAGTGATGTTGTTGTGTTTTGATGAACGGTGGTGTTTGGCAAGGGTGCTTTCCATCAAACACATGGTCCTCCAGTGCATTCATTTGTATCAATGCATGCTATTGAGCTACATCACCTTCCTACTTAAACAGGAACATTTTGAGCATAGACCTTTATCTGTGTTACCACACCCAAGCTTACTATAACTGATGAAAGTTCAATTATATGCAAAGTGACTATTAAAGCATCAGGGCTCATCTGGGGGCCTGGGCCTCCCCTCCTCTTTTCACTTACAATTCTGCTAAATCCCTTAATGTTGCGAAGAAATCGTACATTCATCAGGTGGAGTGTTGGAGGCCAGGGTGCAGATAATCGCTTTTACTGCATATGAGACATTGCAGTCCTGTTCTTAAGAACTGCCAGGCAGATTGGGAATCACGGTCACGGTTAATAGCAGCGAATTGCCAGCTCTTGATGGGTGGGTAGTCACTCCTTTCAGTGGTTGCCCCCTGGGGGAGAAGGTAGAAAAACAGAGGGAGGGAATTAGAGTGACTTTGCACAGTTGAGCAGGTTCATGCCGCTGGATCAGTGGCAAGCATTGGCAGGGCTCCACTCTGGGGAGGCTCACAACAACATCACAGTCTCATTTTTACCAATTGGTGTTGCTATAGCCAGTGGTGCACAGGGGGAGAGCAAAGAGAAGGGGGGGAGTCAGGGAGGGGAGTGAAAGCAGGAGTCTGGACTAAATTAAACAAACAAAAGTGGTTGTAAGTAGCATTTAACCCATAACCATTAGCCCAGTGCTGCTAATTGTACTAAACTATATATCTGAAGTTCAGTGTGTGATTAAAGAGTTGGCTCACAAACTCTCTGCATAACCTTAATTTTTTCAAGGTTCTTTGAGTGTAGAATGGCTTATAATAATGATTTTGACTAATACGATTTTTGACATGCAACTTTAATGCTTAACCTTAGTACAACTCCAGAGCATTTCATGTGTATTCAGCTGTAAAGAGTGATGATTTAAAGGGATAATATAAGAAAAAGGTCGTTCTAGAATGAACCTCTAACAAATTGCATAAAGGAAGCTTATTACTCTATGAGTAGAGAGATATGCAGCTTTTCTGATCATTTTTCTGCTTGGTTCAAAAGATTGTTGAGACATGATTGGGAAAAGAAACACAAAAAATGAAATAGAAAACTGCAAGCAGTGAACATTCTTTTGATGGTGATGATTTTGTTGCCACTAAAAATACTTCTCAGTAATGTGGTTGTTCGTCTTTCCTCTTGTTTTGGGTGAAGAATTCGTTCCAATAAGAAAATGCTGTTACTGGTTGGAGGATTGCCTCCTGGACCTGACCGGCTACCCAGCAATTTGGTTCAGTATTATGATGATGAAAAGAAGACGTGGAAAATACTGACAAGTAAGTGGTTTATTTTTGTACAGTTGTCTTGATGAATTTAAAAACATGGTTAATCAAATTAGACACTTTATTGATTTGTTTCTCTTCAGAGATTTGTTTATGTATCACAAGGGGCTTCACAATGGAGCAATAAATTGAGGTTGCAAAGATGCTAATTTTATAATAGGATAGGCCTAAATTAACATTGGCTTAAAATCATTCCAGTAAGTTTTTTAAGTAAACTTGTAAGTCTTTCATACTGCAACATGAGTACATCCATATTTATGTGCATATGAATAAAATCTGGTTTAGGAAAAAAGAAAAGGCGATGTTTGAGGCAGTTTTCTCAGAGTGAGATCCCTGATAAGCAGTAGTACTAGAGCACACCTTTGATTCTCTTTTGCATTTTCATTTCCTTCTTCCAGCTTTATCTGTTGTCCACAATCATTAAAGAAAGGTTTCCTCTGTACTGCTCTGCGTCCATTGCTGACACAACCATTGGCAGAATATATAAGCTACAATAAACAGTGCATGGAGGCTCCTATCACAAAACTCTTTCGCACCTTCTTTTAAAGGTTGATTGTGTTTTAGAGTAAGTATTTTGCCTCAAGCATCGAGATTTGGAACTTATTGTTATGTTGGTTTTGATTCCCAGTCTGACTTGGTCATGGAATCAAATCATAGCTTCTTGAGTGCAGCAGGCTGTGTGTGTATTAGTCCCCTTGTGGCTAAACTGGCTGCATTGGTCAATAAAACTAAATTTTAACTGTCAAAATTGCCCAAAGCAGTATAGATAAAATAATAAATGAGCAATTTTGATCCATAAATCAAAGCCATTCTTTTAAAACTGGACAACTGGTAAAACCTGGATTTCCTAATAGACCTGCTTTTTTTTTTTTCCCCAGTAAAATACATTTACAGAGTTCTGTTCTTCATCCCTTATCCAAAGTCCTTTAATGGAGTACATCAACATTAATATTACATCCACAGTTTAGGATGAAAAAGAATTAAAAAGACTGCTATGATGCACGACTTAAAATGATGCTTTTACAAATTGCTTTCTACCATGGAAAATCTAGGATCCTTTTTGCAAGTGCTGCAGTGTAGTAACTGCTTAGGTATAGATGCCCTGGACTAATAGTTCAGAGTAATGTACAAGAATGGCAATTACAAAGTTCGTATGAACTGAACATTACAAAAGTCTACAGGATCTGTACTAGGGACCATACTATGCTTCACATATTTCAGACCAATGAGATATGATACTCATCTCTGTATGCTACTTCTAAGAAAATTCTGAAGATGGTAAGTCAGTGAAAAATCACTAATATTACACAAGGCAGAAGTGTTTAGGTTTTTTGAATTTGTTGTGCCTAATCCAGTGGCTCGCTAGGAGAGGCAGGACAAATGGATCTCTTTCTTCAAGATCTGAACTCTCTACTGAATTAAAGCAAAAAACCCCACTTTATTCTAAATCTTACCTATCTGTAAATAAAGCAGATTTTGTGAGAATGAAATTTACTCAGTTCTTGGTTACTTATATTATAATGCTCTCTTCAAGACTCTGGGAAACTGGATCCAGAGATGTGATACTTAAATGTTCTGGTTAGAAGCCCATTGCTAGTATTTGAGTAACACCACTATCTATGGTGGTGTTGAGAGATGTTTCTGAATAATTTTATGTAATTTTAGGAAAAGAATGTTGTCTTTTGTGTGTTACCTCTAGCAAATAGTGAGCAAAAAAATCTCTCTCCATTCTGGTTAATGCACATAACCTGCGCTGAGATTAAAAAGATCTGTTATAGTCCTAGCTGATGTTCAAGTGCTTTGTGCTCAGCACTGGAAGGCCTGAAGGTGCCAGGATCTGTCTCAGTGTCAGCTGAGACAATGCTTGTCAAATACTCAGCCCTCTCATGACATGAGTTACTCTGTTCGTACAAAACCTGCTAGAAAAGGGTGCCCTCTTGGCCTGGACTGCTGTTTGAGGAAGAGAGAGGAGAATGCTTATCTTTTCACATTGAAAAATACTAAATGTTAACAAGCATGATTTCTTAGAAAATAGTATTACTACTCACCAAATATTATCAATATTTGTATCAATAATTATTTAATTAAAAAAAAGTTTCAATATAAGTTTTATGTGTATCCCCTGCTTTGTTTTCTAAATACAAAAGAGATAGGAAGTGGAGAGAAGTTGGAGTGGAACTTTTGTGTTCTCCTTTCTGTAAAACAGTGAAGAACTCTACAGCATAGGAGTGCAGGGACTTAGAGCTGTGACTGAGCAGTTTTAGGAAAGACCACAAATTAATCACCTGACAGCATGGTGATAGTTCAGTGCAGTCATGGTGTTGTATCAACATACTATGACATTTACAGTGTGTGGGAATTTAAGGACATTGTTCTATCTTTATTTTTCCATGTATTTTTTGCCATGTAGGGAGAAGTACATTTATTTCCTTCCTTTACCCTTTTACCTTGTTCCCAGACCACACTTTTGGAAAATAATGGATCTATTTATTCTTATCAGAGATGTACAATCAGCAGTGAAGGAGGAGGAATTTTTTTCTGTTTCTTTTTCACTTGTTCAGGCAGTGCTGTCAGTCCTGAGGTTGCAGTTCACCCCCAACTCATCAGTGCAAATGAGGAGTTTGCTCCTCAGTGAACAGGGACAGAGCAGAAGCTGTGTCCTGCTGATGAGATTCTGTGATGGGAAGAATCCTGGACCTTATAGTCAGAAGAATCTTGGACCTTATAGTCAGTTATTTGAGGGTATTCCATCTTATTATTGCCATAGGTGTATTTGATTTCCTCTTGTACTAGCAAACGTTTACAAAGTCTTTTAACCTTCTGCCCTTCACTAGACTACCCCACACACCAACAAAAAGCCAGGTTTTGCACTTAGCGGCTTACTGATCCAATGTAAATGTGCACAGAAATTCCCCTTTTCCTCCTCCAAACCCACCTATGTAACTCGTTTTCTGCTGTCTGTGCCAGTGGCATTTGGAAGTAGGTAAGGCGGGAAAGAAGCTTGCAGACACTTAGTCCTGGGTGCAGTGGCAGGGCCATTGAGGAGGAAATGGTTGAGAGGGGATCAAATCTCCTCTAGTCACTCTCCACTGAGAGGAGGCTCAGAAGTTACTCAGCAGGGCCTGCAAACCCAT
>JANHGB010028628.1:9498-20700 GCA_026283785.1 Coracopsis vasa | reverse complement strand
ACCTTCCACTACACCAGGTTATTCAAAGCTCTGTCCAACCTCACCTTGAACACTGGAAATGCTATTTTGCACTTTAAACAGCATAGCCTGCAGAAAGTGATACCGTTGCATTTCTTGGTACATTCAGAAAGTTTAGAGAAGCATTTTTCTGCCCTTCAGTGAAAATTGTAAATCATAACTTAAATTTCTTTATCAGACAGTGTATGTGTATGGGAGGATCATTAGAACCTCTTCTTAACTACAAATACCCATTTAATTTTAATAGACAGGCTAGAATGGGCTAAAAAAATGTGGTATGATGATGTGTGATGCATAAGCTTCTCTTTTTAATCAGCTGTTCAGATGAAGAGAAATAAGTTATGTGATTCCAACATATGTGTATTTTTATAGGTATGTGACATCCAGGATTCATACATGAGTTTTCCTATCATTTTTTGTATTTGTTTCATTTTTATTTTGTATTTGGTAGAGAGGGAGGAGAAGTTTCTCTTCTTGGGTAAGGCAGTGGCATTTCTGTAGTTGTTGCTAGGTGGAATATGGCTGCCTATCATGAGGAGAGCAGGAAAGCGGCTTGGTGTAGGCTTCCATCAGGTTACCTGTTAGACTGACTCTGAAAGAAGATAAATTGATGGGAGGAGACACTTTATTTTATTACCCCGGGCAAAATCCCAGGGCTGGTTGTGGAATTACTGGAGGCAGACTGGATAGCTGGAGTTATTTTTGTATCAGTCATGGATGGGGAAGTGCTTGGGTCTTGGCAGCAGAGCTGATTCAGCTCAGTGTGTGGTTGTGGCGTGGTGCTGAGGTGGCTGGGTGACTCTGCTGGCAACGTCTGCAGCAGCAGTTCGCGGCTTCCTGCTGTAATTCACTCACTGCGTCCAAAAGACTTGTTGGGTAGCTGAAATGTTTTGGACTTTTAGTCATATTAAATCAGTTTGCTCACATGGCCTGTTTTTTCCTGAGCCTCTCAGTTTTAATATGCTGAAACACACAGGCTTGATGGGGAATTTTATAGGGGAGCTGGTGATGTACTCTGATTGCTGCAGACCTGCAGCGTTCCATCTCATTCTGTGACTCAAACTCATGTGCAAAATCTTTCATCTCACAGGAATTACGAAACTTGCAGGGTTTCACCAGGAAGATTTCGGGCAAATGCCGTTGCAGTCATAAACTCAGTCTCGTGCTCAGGCCTATTTTGGCTGCTTATTGTTAGATGTGATTCATTGTGGATTCAAAGAAGGTTACTGCATTTCTACAAGACTTCTGGTTTTGCATTGTTCTGGAGCTTCATGACTGTCCTGTGGCTGTTTATCAGTGCTAAAGCATGTATAGATTCCTTGCAAACAAGAAGGTTGATCTATTGACAGACATTTGTTAGTAAGTGCAGGAAGCTGCTTCTTTCCTTTCTACAGAGCTTCTTAGTCTGGCAACCCGTGCATTATGAAGGTGACTAAAAAGAAAACACAAATCTTGTTCCAGCTCTGATTTTTTGAATAATTAGCTGCAAGTTCCTACGAAGATCGTAGAATGAGTAATCCTATTGAAATCAGTGACTCAACTCATTGCATAAAGATTGGCACAGGTAGCAACTGTGCAGTGTGGTCTCCTCCCGACAGTAAGAACCAAAATTGGTGTTCAAGTCTTAACGCTTCAGGGTGTACTTGTATCCTGAAGTGAAAATTACTGATGTACTCAGTTTTTAACCAAGTAAAGCAGACTTCTGCTTGAGGCTAAAGTGAAAAATTAGGTCTTTTTGTTGCTTGTAAATGATTTTCATGTTTACAAGGCGTGTATGTATGTATGGTTTTGCTTCCTGATCAGATAACTACAGAACAGTTGGAACTATGTATCTGCTTTCCTAATTCATGTCAGATTTTTTGGAAGCCTTTTTTTCCCCAAAGGATTACTTAAGAGTTTTCTCCATTTAATAGGTAGCATGAAGAATTCTGTAACTTCTAGGATACTCTTGCTACCCATCTGGTTGCTTTAGCCTTTTGGCTAAAAAGTAGCCTTTTCTCTACATTAGTTATTGCTATAAATTTGTTTAGCTAACTTATCTTGAGTTTAAACATCTGCATTTGTTTATGCATAAAAAGGATGAAGTAAAATGTACTTGTATTAGTGTTAGTTTGTGGATATTGGGTGCGAATAAGAAGGGGTTGATCATGTGAATTTAGACCACACGCTGTCCCTCTGACACATTCAAAACAATAAAGGAAGCAGAAGTGCAAATTTACAAACTTAACTAATGTTGTTAGTTTTCAGATTTTAAGTCTGTTCCTATAGAGAAATGTAGCACTCAACTCAGATGTAGGTGTACTCTCGAAACACACTCCCAAACTGCTAATTGCACTACGCATTTTTATTTCTCCAAGCCTTTTTTTTTTTTCTCTTTCATTCCTTTCTGTGTGTAATTTTTAGCATCTTGCTGAAGGAATTATGCACATGGGAATCAGGGAGTGCATTGATCAGCTGTTTCCTACACTTCTCCATTTGTTTGTTTTTTTGTTCTGTTTACTTGCTTTGTGCAGACTCTTGAGCAGAAAACTGACCTTACCATTTTCAGGTATCTGTGGTGTGGCAGCATGGAAGTTTTTATTGCTTTTTTTTTTCTGGCCAGCAAATGAATTTTAAACATCTATCTGGCTTAGTTTCACAGTACACCTCGTCTGCATCTGCCATCTTTTTTGAACTTGGCATTGGAGGACTAGGACTCTGCAGTGCTCAGTGTTTCATGGGACAGGGTGGTCATTGCTGGAGCATTACTCCAAAGACACCAGGGAGACTAAGGGGAGGCAGGAGGATGCTGATCAGAGTTCCTTTTTGTAAGTGCTATCTTGACTCCATTATCTGTTTACTTAAACATGTGTGTATTACAGATCAAGTTCAGTTAATCTTTTGATAAAGGACCGGAAGATTAACACTTGGAGCATTATGCCTTTATATTCCACTGCAGACATTTCTTATGGTTTTGTATTCCACTATATTTTCCTTATGTTGTGAAGTAAGTGACGAGAGTGAGCTGCTGCTCTTAACTTGTAAAGGCCAGTTTGAGATAGTTCAGCTGTGAAACCCAGTGTATATGAATTTTTGTATTTTTCCTTGAAAATGTTCATTTATTTCACAAAAAATATGAATTGGTTCTGCTGGTTTCACAATTTGAAAGGCTAGGGGTTTTTCTTTTAATGTTTTGTGGAATACATAGTGCTGTTTAAAACTAAAAATTTGTTTCCAATTTGCTAATAAACTCTACCTTGCCTCCATTTACTGAGTTTGGATGTTCTATAATTTTTCCTTTGTGAGACCTTTGAAGTGGGTATTTGTGAGGAATTATTTAATCAGATACAGCAATATGTGGCATTTTGATTTTAGAGCAAATGAAATTCAGCAAATAGTCAAATGAGCACTGCAGAACCTAACTAATTTGAAAATTTATCAGCACAGGATGGGGAAATAAATATATCCGTCTTTTCAAAAGTGGCAGGATACAGAACAAGATTGCTATTGATAAAGTACATACTCTGTGATGGAAAGTTGGGAGTAATCAAGGTTTCTCTCTTTAGAGTGCTCTGGTACGCAAATCGGTGTTTGTAGTGGGGGTTATAACTGTACTTGTATGTTCTACAGAGTGTGACTGATTAATAGCCTGTTGTTTTACTTCATGTATTTTCTATCATAGCAAAGGCCTTGTTGTCCTTTTCTCCCAAGCCTTTTCATAAGATTACACTTGAAATAATAACCCTCTAATAATGTGAGCCTTGTGCCAGGGTTTCGGATGATAGGGGTTTATGGTATATAGCTCTGCTTATTGCAGAATAATGAAGTGTTACTGTTAGCAGAAGAAACTGAACTTTATTACTGAAAGTTCAGTTCAGAATTCTGAGAGGAAAAAGTCCGCTTGAGTTTCATCTCTTTCATAGAGTTTTAAGTTTCAGGACTTCAAATGTGACCTTGTGCTGCATTCAGGTTGGCTGAAAGCAGCAGCAGTGTATAAGAACCTCTACAAACACATGCTTCTATGAGAAGAAATATGTAGAGGAGCCACACATATACTCTAAAAAGCTGAAATTCAAGTGTTGTGGTTTAACCTACATAAACTCTGTTAAGGCTGAGCTACAGTAGGGTGAGCCAGAAAATTCAAAGAAAGAGCTGGCATTCCTTTCTTACTTGTCAGGAAAAGTGTGGGCTGTAAGGAACATATCCATTCTCACCTCCACAGCAAATTGTTAGCAGTTTAGTGTGGTGCTTTCTTGCAGTAACTGCTGTTTATATAATGGCAAATGTGAAAGAATTTCATCTTTTATGGGAATTCGTAATTACAGATCATTTGATACATATTAAAATGTTTTGTTATTATAAATGTAATATCAAGAGACATGGCCTCTACTTAATGTCTAATCTGGTCTTGGTTTATGTGCAGTTTTCACAATAAATGCTTTAATTTTCCTGCTCTGTATATGCGAGGTTTTTTTTTGTTTTGTTTTCTAAGAAGGAAAGCTTTCTGGTATTGTTTAGATCTGCAAAATAGACCAGATAAGCATTTTGTTTTTCCTTAGGATCTTTCATAGCTCTTACCTTGGACTGTAAAAATGCTTATCTTATGGGAACAATCTCTTTGTTCTGTGTCAGATGAAGGATTAATTTGTATTTCAGTACAAATGTATTGGTTTCAAAAATGCTGTATTGGTTTTATCTTTCAGAATTTGAAGTTCTGGTGATACATCATGGGGAACCACGTAGGAAAACGAGAACATGGTGCTGACAAGTCAACCAAGGTAAGTGCAGAAACTGAAGAGGCAAGGCCACTTTAGAAATGTGTGTTATGAAATACATGGTTTTTTAGTACAGCAGTGTACTTACCAGATCACTGTCACCATTACTGTGTTGGAGTTGTCACTATGAAATGACCACCTTTTTTTTCTTTTTTTTTTTTTAAAAAAAAAAGGGTCCTATGAGATGTGGCCAGACCAGAATTTTTCTGTGCTGGATTAATGAGGGATGTGGTGTTTGCCTGTGTCAGAAGGAATGTTTCTCAGTTATGGTAGAAATGAATTAAATGAGCCTTAGAAGCGTGATATTGTAGAAATTTTTTAAGGAGCCAGTGATCTAATTATGTTCTACATGTTGACAGCTTTCTGTTTGGGCAGTCATTGGCTTTATCCGTAGGAAAGAAGCTATATAGAAACACGTAAAATGAGAGAAGCACATAAGAGAATTCTAAAGGAAAAGATTCTCAGTCTGTGGAGATACAGCTTTAAAAATTTCCTCCCCAGAAAAAAAAAGGGACAAAATGTTAAAATGTTAATTAAAAGTTAGTACTTGTTTTATTAGCCTCTGCTGACACTGTTGTGTATTTTGCACATAGTGTGATACTCTGTTTGCCTTGTGATAATACCTTGTTTATTTGTTTTCTACATTGTACCGGAAAAGAATTCACACATATCTTAAAAAAAGACATCTGTGTGTGTGTATATCTGTGTGTATAAAAAAAGATGCTTCTTGTTGCTGGCTATTGCTAGCTTCCCTCCACCCATCCCCACCCAAAAATAACAGTTTGCAGTCTGAGCCCGCACTGTATAAAGCTGTTGCCTTTTGCATTGGACAGATGTTGTAAATAGGTAGTTCTATGCTTTGTCTGGAGGAATGTGGGTAGTTTGCATTGCTGTGGCAGATAAGCAGCTGTCCCCAAAAGGTACACAAACTAGAATTCATACAGTTGTTAGTACTTCTGTCTCCTTCAGGAAAATGCATAAGCAAGCTGGAAGGAATAGAGCAAAACCAGGAGGAAGTGAGGACAGCTGGCTACGTATGTTTTTGGTTTGTGTTTGTGCAGTATTTTGCAAAATAGTTTTGTGGCCCAAAGTTTCAGTTCCAGGACAAAGAAAAGTAGGAGTCCCAAGTTGTGATCTTGTAATGACCGGTTTTGTAGACTTCCCCTCAAGAAAACTGTCGTGCAGATCCAGCAAAGTCAAATGCATCAAACAGATGTATTTAGCCAACTATTTTGATCCTTTCTGACCAAGGGTGTGAGATACTGCAGATATATGGAACTCAATGGACTGTTTTGTGCCATATATCCACTTCTTTGGGTTTTGAAGACATTTGGCCAGAAAATCATAACTTTTCTCCTGCTCTGAGATCACCTGTGTCCGATGCATCTGGGTGGCGGGTGAGTGAGATGTGGGGCACATGGGGCCTCAAAAAGGAAAAGATTCTTTCAACTGAACCAGCCTATACCATAAGTGCAAGCAGTTGTGAGCAAGAGTCAGGTGGCTGGGAGTGTTGTGCTTAGTATGTGAGACACGTCTACAAGAAAATGGATTGCTGCAGTTTTTTTCAGTTCCTTCTTTTCCTAATTAGTTAATGGTGAATACGTGATTCTCCAATCAAAATAATGTTCATTTACCTAAAATATTTTTGAAGGGGGAACTTATTTCTGTATTAATATCTTCTGTCCCTCACTCATCCTTCTAGAGTAACAAAACCCTAAACCACTAAACCCCTAAACTTTAAAATAGGCAATGTTTTATCAAAATTTCCCTTTATGCATGTAAGAGAGTAATCATGTCACAAGAAATAAGGCCACAGATTTAAAATCAGGAAATACATGGTTAAGGTGCTGCTGTGCATTCCACATACCGTCAGTCTTGATTTAGTTCTTACAGGCAGTATTGAAGTTCTTAGTGAAAGTAGTAACCATGTCATACTTTTTTCCTTTTTCTTTTTTTTTTTTTTTTTGTCTTATTTCTTTTTGATTAAAATAGCTTCTTGGTTTTTTTCTTGTTGCTGTTCAATATAGCTCTTAAATTAGAAGTATTTTCCCACCAGGCTTCTAGAGTGGTATGGGAAACAATTGCTGAAGGCTTGCAGAGGCTACAGTGGAAATGCCTCTCCTTGCTCTTAGCAGTAGAACTTCAGTGAAAGAGGCTACCATCTCGGTATGGGTTGTTCTAAAATTTGTTACTTTTAACTTCAGGCTCTTAACTGTATTTCCTTTCCCAAAAATATAGCACCAACGAACAACATTGGTTTAGGCTGCTTCTTTGAACATGTGATGTCAAATTTGCGTCTCAAATGCTGTACTGGCTCCTGAGCTGATGGGCAAGTTCTCCAGGCAGCTGTTTCATGTGACATTAGAGAGGCTGTTGCCAAACTGTAGCAATCGTAATTCTTGGTTGTTCAGTGAGTGTCCTGTGATACAGCAATTACTGTGGGTTGGTTTTAGTTTGTTGGTTTTTGTTTGGTTTTGTTTTCCTTTTTTTAGTTGGCATCTGGCTTTGCTTTTCTTTGAGCAAATGTGAGTATTTGAATTACAAAATCAGAAATAACGATCTGGAAAGTAATTATTTCATCAAACATCTAACATGACACCAGGATGCTTTCAAATTGAGAAATGTACAGAAGACAAAAAAATGGTTTCCTATGCTGTGATACTTCTTTCAAAATATTGTCCTTTTCTTGATTTGTAAGTATGCCAAGCTACAGCGATTATTTAATAAATAATGTGGTACTGTGAAATTAATTGAATGCTTTGAAAAGCAGTTGGTCTGTTTGACCTAAATAATGTAAAACTATTTATAAAACTCTCATGTTTTATGCAGAACAATAGCATACTCCATCTCAGTCAGATTTTTCTCTTATATTTAATGGATCTGCGTTTTTTTTAATAGTTTTATGGTTTTGTAAGATACGTAAAAACTATTATAGAATCATAGAATCAACTAGGTTGGAAAAGACCTTTAAGATCATCAATTCCAACCATTACCCTAGAACTGCCAAGACCACCACTAAGCCACATCACTAAATGCCTCATCTGCATGTTTTTTGAACACTTTGAGGGATGGTGATTCAATGAACCCAGCAATTTGTCTTCTTTCTTTTTACTTTGGATTATAATAGACTTTGCAGTCTACTTAATGCATTAGTAAATGTGCAAGTGTTTATTTTGTTTAAGTTTGTTAGTGTTAATACTTGGGTTTAAACTGAAATAAATGTATCTAAGAGCAACAATAATGAAAAGAATGGGCTGTCCTTCATGCCCTGTGTTTCTTAAAGTTCTCAGAGAACTTAACAGTTCTCTGAGAGCTAAATGTAGAGGAGTAGACGGAGTAGATGGCCTAAAGTTTTTGGGTTTTTTTTTTTTTTTTTGGGTTGTAGTTGTTCTGTGTTAATTTGGCATCATTAAGCTACAAGGTGCCATGTGCTCTTTTGTAATGACTAATGCTGATTTTAAGTATTACAACAGCACAGTTGTCTGCTGCTCTCCATTTTGATTGTCTCTGAGAATTCTGTACAGCACATATATTGCCAGCCCAAAATCTTTGAGCCTTCTTGGTACCTGTCAAAACTGGCCCTTAACTTCATTGATTGTTTGGGATGATGAGGTTGGAAGGCAGGTTTCTGGCATTGTCCCATCTATTCCACAGCAACTACCAAATGCACTGAGTCCTTGGAGCCTGGTTTTCATGTGTCTCAGGTCAGATAGTACAGTGGGGAGCTGGAACCCAAGCTTGTGACCTATAATAAAAGATCAAAATCCATGGTCCTGCCATGCCAAGGGATTGCTCAAGAAACTTACACAGGCCTGGAACATGTTAGATTATTGAAAATACTGAATCAGCTACATATTTCATGACTTTGACCTACTTGGGGTGTGCTGAAAATAAACACCAAGGAACCAAGGAATAAAATCTAATTGCTACCTCTGGTACCTAATTGAAAACTTCGGGAAATGTAATTGCCACAGTATATTGCTTTCTCACAGGCCAAAACTGAAAGCAGATGTAGTGATCGTAAGACACAGTCTACAATTTATTGTTTTGTTTGAACTAGAAGCCATATGTTAACAGTGACCGAGTCTTGCTATGTAGTAAACTTACAAAAAATTTGCCTTTAATTGCCCATTTTATAATGTGTTTTGCAGTTGTCAATCTGATAATTTTAATAAACTAACAGGTTCTCAGTGTTATAAGGAGAACTAAGCATAATTAGTTCAAGGTAAATTGCTAGAGTGAGCACTTATGAATACATCAGAAGGTTTCTGTGCTGCTTCTGAGGAGATGCTGTTTTCTCTCCTCTTTTTTTCCCCAGTCATTTTGCTAATGTTAAGGAATTTGCACTGGTAACACTGGCAAAAAGTTTTCTGGCTCTCGCTGATGAGAGAGAGTTGAAATTCTGAAGATGGCTGGCACAATTGTTGTATTGTTCACTTCATAGGTGCTCAATGATCTGCAAGCCAAGAGTTTTCACACTAATCTCATCTGATGCCCTACCTCTCATGGTTGAGGTTGCTTACAGACCTGAGCCATATGTGTGGTTTTTACAGGTGCTTCCTTTTGGTATGTATCATAAAGTATCAAGAAAGGAAAAAACCCAACAGATGAAGTGATTTTATTTGCTTTGTTAATTGCTCTGAAATGTTGTTTTTGTAACACAGAAGTTTATTTTTTAATACTTACAGGTTGAAAGATACGTAACATGCAGATTATGTGGATTTTGAAGTCTGGGATATGCTTTTCTGTAAAAAATAAACCAAAAACAAACGTGGCATTTGATATTTTTTTTATTATGTTTAAATAAATACTCTTAATACTATACATAAATTAATCAGAGTGCAGCCTTTCCACTTTTTCCCCCTATCAAAGCTGTATAATGCAGTTTTTATTTTCTAGTACAACTGTGTGTTCTCAGAGTTGCTATAAAGCAATAAAGAGCACAGGGGCTATACGGACGTATTCTTTGTGATTTGATATATTGATTATAACACTCCCTCTCAAACCAATACCTTTTTGAAGTCAAAGGAAAAAGAGAGAAATACTTTTAAGATGTTGAGACTGCCAATGTGAGATTTGATGGACATTTTCACCAGTCAGTTTTACAGGTTGCACTCTGTAGAAATGCTCATGACCAACCAGTTCCTGGTTAAGCCAGTGTCTGGTACAAGGAAGTACTGCTTTTGGAAGAGGCAAATCCCTCTTTCAGGGTGTGAAGGGAAGTTCTGGGCCATCAGGTTAAACAAGACTAGTTCAATTTGACATAATGTCTCTTTAGTTAAATTCTGCCATTGACCTACAGTTGGCCTTGAGCATATCCTTTTGTGCTTGCTCTGTCCTTCTGTTTAATTTCTTAACCTTAGTACTATCTAACTGGATTGTTTGTTGGAACAGATGCAGTATCATTCTGTGTTAGTACTAGTGCTTGGAGACTTCAGGTGGAGCCTTCTGGCACTAATGTGCTTCAGGTAGAAAGATGATACCATAGCGAAACGGAAATGACTTTTCTGTTGAAACGTCTGAGAATGCAAAGTATGCAGTAGTTATGACATCTGTCCTCAAAAATTAACCTGAAGATCATCATTCAGTATGATATTGCAAGTCTAAGTTTAAGCAGGCAAGCAGCTCTACTGTAAAGTTAAAGGGAACAGTTTATGTGTCTAAATCGAAGTAATGTGTTTGAATACTTGACTGTTCATTAAATTCTTCAGGCACTTAATTTAATAGGGTCAGTTCTAGTTCTAATATTTAATGTTTCTAATGTCTAAAATACAGTAATCTCAGTGTAAGTCTGTGTAGAACAGAAACTGTCCCTGAATCAGAGCCGATATTTCTACACTTCCACGTTTCCCTTTGCTGCATGTGTGTGAAGGCCACTGCTGATGCAGTGCTCTGCTGTGCCAGAGCAGTTGGTGGAAGACCTAAAGGTTGGACACGAGGCAGATGCATGTGAGGAGCAAGTTCTGATCACTGCCACAATGCCTGCTACTAGTGTTTAAAGAGTTGCCTAAATTGCATCATCTTGGCAGTGTGTCTCTAGATCCGTGTTTCAGTGGAAATGTGAATAAATATTTCACATAACCATTACCCTCATAAGTAGAGAGCATGTTTTTCTGTCGTGCACACAAGTAACAGTGTTTCTTGATTTAGGTCTCAAGCTGGTTGAGCTTGCATGAGTGCAAAAGGAAGAGGTGCAGTCACTGTGGTTTTGGCTGGGGAGGAGGTAGGGTCTTAGGCTTTGTTCTCCCACCCTCATTCTGCAGAACTGACTAGAAGAAGAGGGAAGTACACTCTGTACTTTTTAAGGTCTTGTGCTTCAGATGCCATAGTTTCCTATAGTTCCCTTCTTGTTAACTTTGATACAGAACTAGATAAATGTACTGTGAAATAAGTTTAATGACATTGCTGCTTATATTGAATAGGAGTTAGA
>JANHGB010028625.1:0-33019 GCA_026283785.1 Coracopsis vasa | reverse complement strand
GTTGAGGACACCAGAACTGCACACAATACTCCAAGTGAGGTCTCAGGAGAGCAGAGTAGAGGGGCAGGATCACCTCCCTCAACCTGCTGGTCACGCGCCTTTTGATGCAGCCCAGGATACAGTTGGCTTTCTGGGCTGCGAGCACACACTGCCTGCTCCTGTTCATTTTCATATCGACCAACATGCCCAAATCCTGTTTTGGTTTGGTTTTGTCTGTCTTGGACAGTAGGAGTAATGAAAAAATAAGACATTAAAGTGTAAAGACTTATAATTCTGTGTGTTCCCATATAGGAACAGGAGCACTTCTGGCTTGTTGAAACCACTCATGTCCTCATTCAATCCCCACGATTTTACCAATCCAACTCTTTTAACACAACGTTGGACCAGCTGAGGAACTAATCAGTGTAAGACTATCCTACTTAGAGATCTTTACCCTCTATCAGTTCTCAAATCCAGTTCACCTTCTAGCCCTGTAAATATTTGTACTAAAGGAGAAACATGGGGAATGGAACAGCGAGTTCAGGGAGGTTGAGGCAGGCTTAGCTGCCACACTTCCTAAGGGACCTTCACTGCAAACGTTGGCATGTTAGTATTGGTTGTTATTTCATTCAAGTTTAAACTAACCTTTTCAACACTGCAGCTAAAGGCATGTCCATTTTGATTGAAGGAACAAGAAGTGGCAAACAACAGTTTGTCAAGCTGCAGTATTTCAGTCATGTCCAACCATGTGCCCATCCCTCGCTTCAGCCTAGCCATGCCAGGGAGGAGGGATGGAGAAGGGTCTGTTGAGCCATGCACTTGCCCCCTCCACAAGTTACTCAGCTCTCAATTGCACTGATGTGTAAGTTGTGTTGCTGCCCTCTGGAGACTGGGACTTGGGTCATCCCTGCCCATGGCAGGGGGGTTGGAACTAGATGATCTTAAGATCCTTTCCAGCCCTAACTATTCTACAATTCTATGATCTCATGTTCAATTTATGGATGATGTAAAGCTTTGTTAAATAAATGAAGTGGGATGTAGAAAAAAGGCCAGCCACGCAATGTAGTTCAGCTATCACCCTGAAAAGCCAGAAAGATTTTTGATGGCTGTGCTTTGTTAGTGACCATGCTTAATGGCATTCCATAGCATCTGAGCAGGAAAATTCATTGTCCATGTTCAGATGAAGAGCTGAGTAGAGGCTGGAAGAAGCTGAGAGGGAGATAGAGAACATGGGATCTTTTCCATACACAGATTAAGTCAACTTTAAATGCATAAAAGATTAAGTCCTTGGAAAAAAGCTCAATGCTGGCTTATTCTTAAGCAAATATGTGGAACAGGGCCTGGATAAAGCACAGTGAACAATGTCAGGCTTGCCAAGAATGGAAAGATTCTCACATTTAAATGTGTTTTTAAATTAAAGTTAGATTTAAATTTAGATTTTAAAAATGAACTTACTGTAATATGAACAGACTACCTTACTTTAGACAATTTTTAATGTAAGCATATTTCACAGTAGCAGTGTGCAATCACACTGATTGATTCAGCTTTAAGTTCATTGTGGTCCTTCAGCAGAAAGCCCAGGAGATTGATTGTAGGATATATTTCTCCAAGTCATCTTCATTAGGTTTCTTATCTCATAATCTGCATCTTCAAACACAATTATAAAGTGTTATTGTAATAGTAAAGCCTAACAGCAGTTGCATTTGATTGGCTTAGTAATCAGCCTTTCTTCTTCCAAAATTGGAAGCCCTGTTTTCAAAATGGCTGAATTTCAGAAGTTTAAGTGTGCTTCCATTATAGTTTTGTGTTTTGAACATGGATGCATGCTTTTCCATAGTTGGTTTTGCTTTCATTACAGATGGGTTTTGAGATAGAGAAGTTAAAAGCAGTGGAGATTTCTGTAAGGATTTTCTAGAGGAACTGGATTCCATGGACCTGCAGTATTAGTCCAGTTCCCAAATGACAGGAGGAGCTCAAGTGTTTTGCCAGATGATTGTTTTTGCACTGTTATGAAACCTTAGTCCTATTCAAAAGGTGAAAGTGTGATTTGAGGACTAGGTTATTGGTATTAATCATATAAATATGTCTACCCAAAACTGGGGTATGGGTGTGCTTGTCTGCTAGCTGGTAAGGTATATTTATCCTTGCTTGCTTACCTGGCTCCATAGATGATTATAGAGAGGTCAGTAGTCTAAAATACTGCGTCAAAAAATCTCTTTTTTTTTTTTTGCTATCTGTTGCCCTTAGAGCAAGGTCAGAGACAAGTCTGTGCACTTCTGTGAGTACTGCAGTGGTTTCTGAGCCAGCCACCTGATTGAGCTACAAAAAGTGGAGAGGGAGAGAGAGAGACAGTAGTCTTGTCTCTTCGGTCTTAATGATGTCCTAAATACATGTGCTTTGTTCATCACACAGTGAATCACAAGAAATTTTATGCCATGAGAAAGGTCTGTGGCAGTCTTTTGAAACACGCCATAGCTGTTTATGTAAGCCTAAAAAATGTGGAATAACAAGCAGTACTTAAAACTGTATAAGGTTGAAAAACTAAATTCTTCTTTGGAAATCTGCTCTAAAATATCCTTTTACAAACTTTCCAATCAAGGGAAGGAGATCACTAAAACTCAGGGGGGGTAGCAAATCACATTAGTCCTCAGAGTACATTTCAAGCAATTTAAATTATCTGGACCTTTCTTTTTATTACAGATGATTCTTGATGTCTTTGTACTTCTGTGGATTTCAATCATAATGTAACATGAATTGATTTTTGTCCCTGAGAGCTAATGACAGACCCTGTTTCTTTGAAATGCTCAAATTGGTTATACTGTGTATCTTATGCAAAGCCAAAGGATAGAGCTAGCACCTAGACATGGAGGTCAAAACCAAATCTCTTTGTTGGCTTCCTGGTGATTTCAAATCCACTGAAATGGATAAGACAATTTGAGTAAGTGTACATCAGTAAAAACCCATGTGATCCTACGCAGTGAATTTTATGTTCTCCACATTCAGGGCTATTGCAAGTAAGACCTTGTTCCCCAATAGAGGCTAAGCAGATTTGATGCAAGATGCTGGGTGCTTCCTCTTTATTTATCCTTACCCCCACTCTGCTCAGCACCTGGGGGGCTGGGATCTTAGTTAGGAATTGCTGGCTAACATATGGCTAGTACTGGAAAGCTTCTATCTGAGCAGAGCAACTGAAAATCAAGTCTGATTCACTCTAGCAACTGTACTTTTTTTTTTTTTTTTGATTAAGTGACATTGATTTTGTTTTACATTACGTTCCTGGAGAAGCTTGAGTGCTGATGTTTGGTTTTGTCAATGGAAGTATTGTATAAGTTACTTCCTTAGTGTCATGTCTCTTTCTTCTCAGCCTGCTCTCAAACAATCAGGGCATTCCCAGAGCTCTTAAGCAGGCACCCTTTTCCATCCTTCATATCCCCCTCATTGTAATCATGCTTCCCCTGTGCCTTTTCATTCATACTGTCTTTGCCACTAGGCCATCTTCGGTCCATGAACTCTTCAAAAAACATTTGAGTGTATTATATAATCTGTATGTTCTGATTTAAGTACAGTTATTCTGGTTCAAGATGGCAAGATAAGTGTGAGATCTTAACGTGCGAATAAAGTCCAAATCAAGCAATAAAAGATTCAAAGTATTTATCTTGTTTTAATCTTACTTTTAAGCGATCAGGGCATGCAGTGTATTGTAGCAAAGCATAGGTTGAATCCATTTTGATTAGTATGTAGTAGGAAATGCATTGACAGGTTTTTTTCTGATTATTCACGTAATCATTTTGCAAGGTAAGTAGTAGCTGGAAAAGGGACCATGAACTTCTGCTTTCTCCAACCTACTAATTGTTGTTAGTATGGTAATAACATGCCAGTTTTATACTTGCCTTTAAAAGCTCAGAAAAGCACAATATGCCAGTTTTCACAATACAGATACCTTGTGCTGATATCTGTAATAGCCAGAAATGTCAAAGGCATGCCCATGTAACTGCATGCTCTCATTTTATTTTTTCCAGGTTTATTCCAATTTATAGGGGACCAAGTCATACATACAAAATACAAAGGCTGACAGAATCCACATGTTACTCATTCAGAATACAGGCGGTCAATGATGCTGGGGAGGGACCTTTCTCAAACATATGTACTTTCTGCACAACTAAGTCAGTCCCACCTGCAATCAAAGGTATGTAATAGATTTTTTTACCTGTATATAAGTAACATGTAATTATTAAAGTAATTGGTGTGTATGCAGTGAGTTTGTAAGGGTTAGCCTGAGTATGCAATAACACATGTGAAAAATCAGTTTGTGCCGCTTGTGTATTTCTGTGAATTGTCAAGTTATATTATGGTGAGAAACTAAATTACCACCAAAATATTCATAAAAACACTATAGATGTTGCACCAACCACTACTGTTACACATAAACTGTTAAAATGCTGCTGCTAACAATAGTGTTTACCAGGGATTGCTCTGGATTATCACAGCATTTCTGTAAGGAATGTAACAGCTGTAGTATATATGTATAAATACTATCTTAAACATTAGTAAAGTTTAATGTTGGTTTTAGTTGTGTAGATGATGTTCAGCATGGAACTTTAGTGTTTATTTTTCCTTTAATGTATAAAATTAATTATGATACTTCACATACATAAAGTGTTAGATATAGAACTCACTTAGCTTGTGTTCCTCCAGAAGAACAAAAGGCCAAACTAAATGAAGTTTTATAATGAAACGTCTTTTACTGTGTGTAAATTTTGGCCTAAGTAATTTTGTTCCTTCTTTCCAAGGAGAACTACTGCAAAGGCAGCGGATTCTCTATATCAGCTGGCAGATAAAGTGAGCTGAAATCAGATGCACCTTTTTTTCCCTCTGTTTGAATCTCCTTTGTCAAGTAGTACCATTTACTGTGAGAAGTGGCAACTCTTAGCTTGTCAGAGAGGTTTTGTTTGTTCTGCTGTATTTAAAATATGGCTTTGCTGATTTTTGACACCATTTGTAATCAGAGATTTAGAGAAGGGGGAACACTGCTGGAGTGTAATTTCCCCAGTCCCTAGGTTAGCTGCTCTGAATTTCCCCCACGAAGAACAACACTTGAACACAGAGAGAACACTGGGAGACAGGCTTCACTATACTAAAATCAGCATATGCAAGAATCCCACCTCTGTTTCTGCCTGAGTATCCTCTGGGTTTTAGCTTTTTCTTCACTGCTGTTTCTATAAGAAGTTACCTATATGTATGTGTTTGGTGTAAAGTTTGAGGGTTAATATACTTGCCCAATGGTGAATTGTCATGATTCACTCTTATTAGCAGTTGTGAGATATGCTGCCCAGCAAAGCAAAGGGAGCGCATGCTAGATGAACCAGGCTGGTGTAGGTGATAGTGGCAGGGAGGGTGCGCTTCACAGCTTTAGCATATGCGAGTTGTCGAAGTACCTGGGCACAAGCACATGTCGCTTGAAGATGCCAAGTCCATGTTGTCATTGCTTCTCTTAACTGCACTAAATGGATAAAATTATAGCACAGGGATGCGCTGTAGTCACATTTTCATTTTGCTGGGTAGAAAACCATTTTATTAAATTCAGATCTCACCTAGGTTTTGGTTTTGAGCTCCCTGCCTATTTAGTTCCTCTTAAATATGACTCATACCCTCGACTGAATATCAAGCAGTTAATACGGTGCAAATACCACGTCATGTGTGGGCTGGGACCGCAGGTACATGACAAAACATTGGCTGTAACAGGTAAAAGTGCACAACAAAAATTGCATTAGTGAACACTGCCAAAGGGAGGCAATGCTACAGGGAAAAGAGATCTGTTGAGGCAAATGATGATGTTGATTCCTGTCTGTGTTTGGAGCAATACAGAGGAATGTATGTGATAAACTTAGTATAGTTTTTCATGCGCATGTTTATTCTCCTATAAAGTATCCTAATTGCTCACTTAGTGATGCCAACCCTGAAATAGCGTTAATTGTTAATGGCAGTCAAAAATCTACGTGTATTGGGGTGAGGGATGGAAGAAGGAGGGAAAGTAATTGAGAGTGTTGTTGTCAGCTGAGATGGAGTCATCTATTATCAGTCTCTTGGCACTGGCAGATGTGCAGAGAGAAGCAAATGGATATTGATTACATTTGGGTCCCTATATGATTCATGTGTTCCTCTTGGGTGGTAACAAATTAGTCTAAAATTCATGTAATGTATGCAGCAGCAGCAGCATTTGTTTCTTTGATAGACACTCCTGTTGTCTGTTTTCATAGGGTTGGGAAGCTAGATTGCCGTTAACAAGCTCATGTCCTTTCATGTGCACATGTTAACCACTTGGTAGAGTATTCAGCACCGTTGTTTCTCCCAGTTCTGATTGTCGTGTGCTTGTTTACTGTGCCTGATCAAGAGGTTGGTGGACCTCGGATGCCATCGCAGTTGTTTTGATGCCTTCCAGTGGCAAATGCTTAATTGTACATCTAAAGATGCTGCTGCCATTAGTACTCTGCTCGGCTCACCTGCAAGCTTGCTGTTGGGCATAGTGCAGCATCTTTTGGCTTTCAACTGGTGAAAGGCCTTTCTCCTAAGGACAGCAGTATTGTAAAGCGGACAGACTGAATTTCTCTAGAGTTCTAGTGAAAGTCCTAGTCTAAGCCTGGCTGGAAATAGCACATCTGATCATCTGAATATCAGGCTCAGAAGCAGATATGAGTCCAAGTCTTTAAAATTATGCTTTCAACATTTATTTCCTAGGTTGGACTTAATCTCTAATGCAGAGGATTATTTAGCTTCCCTTTTCACATCTTTTCTTCTATTTTTCCGGAATGAAGTGTTTGATATTATTTCTCTCTTTCAATGATGTGAAGCATGGGAGGAATACAGAGGCACCTCCACTGGCACAGGTGCTTGCTCAAAACTTCATGAAACTGCTGCTTCTATTAACAGTAGTGTAATTTGTGTGTTTGTTTCTGCTTTGAAAAGATCGGTATACAGCACTGCAATTGGATTTTAAAAGTTAAAAGTTTTCTATCATGTCCACTCACACTTTCCAGCAGCTCACACAACTGACAGATGAGACATGGTGTCATGATTTAAGCTCAGTCACGCAGCTCGCTCTCTCACTCCCCCCCGCTTCCTTCCCCTCGGTCCCAGAGAGATGGGGAGGAGAATCGAAAGAGTGTAACTCTCGCGGGTTGAGATAAGAACAGTCCAGTAACTAAGGTATAACACAAACCACTACTGCTACCACCAATAATAATAATGGTAAGGGAAATAACAAGGGGAGAGAATACAACTGCTCACCACCCGCCGACCGATACCTAGCCTGACCTGAGCAGTGATCTAGCGCCCCAAAAAAATGACTGCTACTGCTCAACCCAGGACACTCTGTAACTTAAGTGTTTAAAATGCATATTGAGGATGTGCCTTGGATACAGTTTATGCTTTTCCAGAGTCTGATCTTTGATCTTCTCAACCACAGATGAGTTTTTTAAATACCAGAGTAGTTTATAAGTGGACTCCCAGTAGTCTTTCTTTATGTTCCCATTACCTCTGTAAATAACAAAATATAAATTAGAGCAGGGCCTCTAACCAGTGACTCCTATGGCAAATGGAAATGCTCTCACTGTGGACTTCTAGAATCTGTCTTTTATGCTCACCAAGTATTTATCTGAAAATTGAGAAGAACAGGGATATGAATATGTATCTCAAGAACTCATATGAATGCCAGATATAGCTAAGTTTCTGGGCATTTTAGAATGCTTTTCTCTCTCTGATTATATCTTTTTTTGAGAAGTTATTTCAGTAAAACATCTGTCTAAATTGATACACATTCTTGCATTTTTTTCCACTTTGATAAGTAGATATCTTCTGATAGAACACCTGCAGTAAAATCAGGTGAACTTTTAATGGCAAGCTGAGTAATACGGTACAGAAAGAAACTTTTCTCTTCTAAATGCAATCTGTTACATCCTTTCTTAGGAACATTTTCCAAAGAAAAGTTGACCTTGTTTTTTATGAACAACTTCTTACATGATGACAGCCCACCTGCTACAATTCATACACTGAAAGGGAAAGTTTCAAGATTTATTTACTTCAAACTATTTCATTTTATTTTATCTTTTCAAGCTTGAACCTGTATTGCCACAGCAAGTTCTCAATATTCTCTTTACAGCATCTAAAACCTGACTTGCAGGAACAGTCCAGAGGAAACGAAAAACCATGTCCTGTCATCAATTGGACTGTTACTCTTCATTGGTACTACTGACAAACACATAACTTACTAAACTGTGAGCCGTATGAATTACTACCAATAGAACTGAAGACGTACAGCATAATTGTAGAAGACAATCTCTGATTGCATTTGAACAGTAAAAATCAAAATCTCTTTTCCTATAGCTATGGAAAATGAAGCTAGAATAAACTTACACTAAACAATGTAAAGATTTTAGTTATGCTGTCCTTTTAGCAGAATTTTTTTCTCATACCCCATGCATGCTTGAAGAGCTATCAGCTGGTGTTCATGAACTCAAAAGCTTGTTATTTCAGAGCAATTAATGATGCCTTCAAATAAATTCTGTTAAAAATGGAGTAGCTTTGTATAGACTTCTTCTACATCATACTGGCCCTCAGTTTTTGCCTAAGACTACCAGTGTAGTCTCTAGAAGGCACTAGTATATATGCCAAAATCTCCAGCTATATTAGCACTGATTATTGCTTTTTTTCTGTAAGTCTGCGACAGCCAATAGTGTCATGTGTGATTCTTCTTTAGGGTCCGCCCATCTGGTCGGAAGTCCTTGAATCGGACCATCTTCTACTTCTAGAATCATAGAATGGGCTGGGTTGGGAGGGACCTTTAAAGATCATCTAGTTCCAACCACCCTGCCACAGGGTTTCATAGATAGTGATTAGAAAAAGGAGATAGTTGGGCAGGAATTGTGATGAACAGTGTTTTATTTTATAGGCTATACAGAAATAAGTTCCCAGAGATAGTAAAGGTCATCATTGGTCATTTATACTCTTAATCAACTCAGTAGCCAAGTGGTTGCTGTAACCACAGCTATCTCAGTGTAAGTCTATAAATAACTTGGTGCAGAAATCTTTGCAAAGAGAATTGTCTAAGAAGGTGATGGAAAATCCTACTACAAACATAGCAGAGTACATAAGTAAGAGACCTTTCTTTTCCTCTGCAATCTCTATATGGAAGAATTGGTGTTCTCTTCTAAACAGAGATTTCTGGTTTGAGGCCTCTGAACATTTACACAGCCCATAGGTAAATTTCAGAATTGTCACCATCGCTTTGTGTATTCAGATTTCAGAATTTTGCAGTCTCCTAGAGCAAGGTTTTCACTCAAAGGTCAAGCAATGTTTTAAATGACTAAGCACAAGAGAGTTGGTGCTATTTTTTTAGTCTGAGCCATCTCTTTTTAGAGGTTAAAGTAATAGCAGCAGCTGATATTTGTTTTTGCTGTGTTAGTGAGTGTTCATCAATAATGTAATAGGCAGTTCTGATTCTACAAAAAAAAAAGTGTTGTGGTCAAGTGCCATGCAGTGGACTTGCTGGTGTAAGGTTTTGTTTATTTTTAGAATTCTTCATCTCACCTCTGGTTTTGGTCTGGATACATCTTTACTAGCTCCAGGAATATTATGCTACTGACTGTGTATTTTTTCCTGTTTCTGTTGCTACCAGTGATAGAAAAATGGAACTAGACAGTTTTTAATCCTTATTGCTATCAACAGTCCTTACTACTATCAGCAATATGCTGTGATTCTTTTAACTTCGTTGGTTTCATTGTATCAGTCTTTCCGATTCTCTTTGCACCTTCAACATTCCCTTCTGCTCTACCCCATCGCCAGGAATAAACTGATTGCAAAGAGTGAAGAAAAGAGACACAGCTGAGTCCCTTTCATTTTCTTCTTAAGCCTACGTATTTTGCATAACCTGAAATCTGACAGTTTCTCTCCTGTGTTTGTTTATTCTCTTTCTTCACCTGGTTCCAATACTGTTTGGTGTCAGTCATCTATGGGGAACGTATGTGGATAAAATCAATAAAGTAATTTTGGAGTTTAGAATTCCACATTTTCTGTGGATGATTTGCCTTCAAATATCGTTCCACTGGCTAATAATTAATAGAAATGTAAGAAACTATGATTCTATGATTCTATTTTTTTTTAAACTCTTCCATTTTAAAAGTTGAATTTTCAAACCTCAGAGCTTAGGCAGAGCCAAGAACAATTTTTAATTTCAAAGGATCTTCTTTTTCTTTTGGAGAGATGGTGAAGGTGGAAAAAGTTGGGTAATGTAAATTGCATTACACAGCACATGGAATGGACGAATGCTGTGCACGTCAACCCACAAAGTTTATTCTCACTAACTTTCTGCTTCCCAGAAGCTCATTGACAGAAAACAAAGAATGGAGAAATCCAGCATTAGTTTTTCTCAAAAGACTTTTGAAAGAAACAGCCCTTCCCTGCTGTCACTTGCTATAGCTTTCAGAAACTCCATGTGTATTCCATACTGACAGCTAAAAGCAGAAGCATAGAAATATCTGATCCACACAGATCCCATACAGCAACGAGGATCAGAGCTTTTGGGAAGCCCTTTCCTTCTTTGAGAGAGCCTGTTGGTGGTAAATTGGAAGAAGGGAGACAAATAAGTTCAGCCCTGGGAAGAATGAGAGGACCGCATGCCCTAAAATATTTTGACAGCCATTTCTCTGCTCAAGTTTGCTGCCTCTGGAGTTTATAAAAATGTAAACGAATGAATAATAAAATTTCAAGGGTTTTGTTGTTCATCCTCGTGGAAGGCTGTAAGGAGATAATCCTCAGGACCCAGATCTGCTCAATTATACGGAAGGGATGTGAAATTAATGCAAAAACAGGAGGCCAAAAATGTACTTTAATCCTTGCAGATGTGCTCCTATGGTATTTCCCTGTAGGATAGGAGGGCCAGCAGTTCAAATAGACTTTAAGAATCAAATATTAAAATAATAACTGTCAAAAATGTAAACTTCCTTCAGACAAGAACACAATTTTGAAAGTATGCCTAGGAAGAGTCCATACGCCTCTTGGAAGCCAACTTAGAAATTTAAAACGTTGTTTGAACTTGAAGTGAAAACCTTGCTCTAGGAGATTGCAAAATTCTGAAATTTGAGTACACAAAGTGATGGGGACAATTCTGAAATTTACCTATGGGCTGTGTAAATGTTCAAAGGACTCGAAACAGAAATTTCTGTCTGTTTAGCACACACTACCAATTCTAAGTTACACACATGCCCTAAGTATGTAATAGAAACAGTTTTCCCTTGCTAAAACTAGGAGGCCAAAGTGTCAGAATGTACCCTGTGTGACCTGGTTTTGCAATATGCTGGAGATTCCATTGCCACAGAGCTGTGGAGTCCAGTCTGAAGGCAAATAAAATAGAATTATATGAAGTTGACTTTATCGACTCATGAGGTGCACAAATCCAGTCTACTTTTGAGATAAATAGAGATGGACACTGAGCTAAAAATATTTTGGTATGTTCACAGAATCACAGGATGGCTTGGGTTGGAAGGGACCTTAAAGTTTCGTCCCCCCTGCCCTAGGCAGGGCCACCTTCCACTAGACCAGGTTGCTCAAAACCCCGTCCAGCCTGACCTTGAACACTACCAGGGAACAACTTCTCTGGGCAACCTGTGCCACTGTCTCACCACCCTCACAGCAAAGAATTTCTTCCTTTTATCTAATCTAAATCTTCCCTCTCTCAGTTTAAAACCAGTACCCCTTTTCCTATCATTACATTGAATTCCCCATATGCTTCTTTGGTAAATATGGTTATTTCCCTCAAGCTGTTTTCCACCAAAACTGGGTAGAAATATTTTGGCTTTGGAAGCCATGTGCCTGGAAGGGTATCCCAAAATATGCCCTTCTTACTGGTGGCTGATAGGTCTTTTCTGACTCTGTGCTACTCTGGCTGAAACCTCCCAGAATAAGAGTTATATGGACCTATTTCAAAGTAAGGGAAATTTCAGGTAAGCAAAGATATTATCTCTATTGTCATGATGGACATTCATTGTCATTTGGTAATGCAAAACCATAGATGGGAAGATAAAACTCGTGAAATGCAAATTCCCTTGAAATGACAAGACTTATTGATTCAATATCTTTATAGAGAGGTTTTTGAAATGAAAGCTATAACCTCAGGCTTCAAAACAGTCACACTAACTGTGTTTACAGTGAAGTTCTATATACCAACTAGATGACTTAGAATAAATCTTTCTGTTTTGTGTTATTCATACTTAAAAATTTACTTATACGACAGTACTAAATTACATTGTAGCAAAAAGAACTATTATAAATTCTCATGGAAAGGTATCTACATTTTAGAGAGCCTTGATTGATTTCAAAATCTTCTCTACTTAAAAATTCCATATCTATAAAATGGCAAATACTTTCTGAAAATGGAAATCAGCAATAAAGCCATAACAATTCAAGACATGACAAGTCTTTTCTTACTGTTGCCCATGTGTACTCCCCTAAGTGTTTGGCAAACTAATGCTACTTGGAAATGTATTAGATGTTGCTGATTGCCTTAGAAAAATCCTTCGTGGTGGCTTTTAAAATCAGTTGTGCTGATTTTTCTTTGAAGCATTTTATGTTTTCATTGCTTATTCACTTGATGTACATATGGGGACTAAGTTTGTCTGCCATGGTATTTCAGTGCTGGTTCCAACTGTAATCCCATTACATCTGTTACAGTGCCAATGCTTGCAGATGATTTTTTCCCCACATAGATGGCTCTAACGCATTTACATATTTTATTAGAATCCTGTGTTCAAATTTGCAATAGTGTTGCTTGCTGGTATAATTTTTTCTTTAGAATTGTTGTTGCTGTTAGTAATAAGAAGTCATGCTTTGATTCTAGCTTTATCACTGTATCATTTATTTCTTCTTGCTAATTCTTAATAAGAATTTTTCCTGATGACTTTATGAAAAGATGAGGCAAATCGGTCAGGAGAATTTCTCTAGGGCTGTAATAAGTCATTGGCTAGTCTACAAAGAGGTGTGTGACTGCCCACTGCTGGGTGGGATGATATTACAGGACATTTTGTGAGGCTGCATTACGATATTTTCAAATCATTTTGACCATGAATCTCTATTTGAGACTTCAGTTCACCATCCTCCTTCAAACATCCTGTGAGACAAAATTGTAAGGTCTCTGTTTAATGCTGAGATCTTTTAGTTGTATATTTAATATGTAAAGCAATTATAAACTGCCAAATGTTTTGTGCAACTTATTTAATATTTGCCTTCTTGTCTGTTAACTGTTATACTCAGTCACTGGAAAGCTATGCAGTATCTTGTCCAGTTTTCTCAGAGAGGTTAACTTTTTTATACTGTCAATATATATATATTTAATAATAATAATAATGATAAATTGTCATAAATGTATATGACACCTATACGCTACTGACATTTATGACACCTATAAAATGGATCTTTCAATTTTCTGAAAGATATTGCAAGGTAAAATGACCATAAATAGCCTGAAGCTAATCAAAGTCCAACTTCTAAACTGATAGAGGTACATAGGTGCCATTGATTTTCACTAAGAATAAAGGTAATATTCCCAAAGGCTACATTTAGAAAGCCTAGTCTCAACAACAGGAAGTACAAAGTCCTGCAGGTGGGGAAGAACAACCCCAAGCACCAGTGTATGTTGGGGGTCACCGCACTGGAAAACAGCTAATATTAATTAAGCAGCTAATTAAGCTTCTAATATTAATTAATAATACTACGTGGTGAAAAACTCATTTCTGTTAAATTCCATTACACAAAACACCCATGCTTTTGATCTTTGACAGCAAAGTATTCTGTATACATGTGTTTACCATAGGATTGAGCTTTAAATCTATCTGCATGTTCTTACTGAATTCTCTGAAGACCTGAGAAATGTTGACTTTCAGTTAAGGTACCACTGCCCCATATGCTGCAGGGGCATCCAGTTGGAAAGCAGCTCAGTAGAAAAGGACTTGGTGGTCTTGGTGGACACCGGGTTTTGAGCATGAGGCAGCAAATGGGTCCTTGCCACAGAGAAGACCCGTGGTATCCTGGGCTGCATCAGGCAAAGCATTGCCAGCAGGTAGAGGAAGGAGATCCCTGCCCTCAGCACTGATGAGGCCACAGCTGAAATAATGTGCCCAGGTCTGGGCTTCTTAGTGCAAGAGACATGGGCACACTGGACAGAGGTCTACAAAGTGCCAGGAAGATGCTGGCGGGTTTGGGTTATCTCTTCTATGAGAAAAGGCTGAGAGAGCTGGTACTGTTCAGCCTGAAGTAGGGAGGGCTTGGGGGATTTCATCAATGTCTAGGAATACCTGAAGAAAGCACAAAGTGTATGAAGCCAGCCTCTCTTCATTGATGCTCAGTGCCAGGACCAGAGGCAGTTGGCCCAAACTGAAATGCAGGAGTTTCCCTCTGAACATCAGGAAGAATTTTTTTACTGTGGGGGTGGCCAAGTACAGGGTCATCAGAGTGTCCCTCCTTCAAGACATTGAAAAGCCATTTGGACTTGGTCCTGAGCAACCAGCTGTAGATGGCCCTGCTGTAGCAGAGGTTTTGGACAAGATGACGTCCAACCTCAACCATTTGTGATAAAAAGGGCAATTTGCTAGTACAGTGGTCTTGTCATGCCTTGCCCCTACATGTCTCATTTCCCATTACCTTCTCATTAGATGCTATTTCAAACTGTTTTCCTAAGTGAGGTTAATGTCATTTCTGCTGGTGTGCGGGTGCTGCCACTGCCCCATTTGTGTTGATTCGCTGATGTCCAACATTGATTGTGTAGTTTGGAAGTATTTATTTTTGGTAGGGACAAATAATCAGCCATCTTAGTGCCTGGACCCGATGTCACAGGACCACACCAACCTGGCTGCAGGGGACTGGAACGGAGAAATCTCCTGAGTCCTGAGCCCACTGTATACAAAGCAGTGCTTTAAGATGAGACTGTATGTGCTTAAATCATTTTTTGAAAATGAGACTAAATTTTGGACATCTGTATTGCTGTAAAAAATATTACCAAATATTTTAAAGTATTATCTTGAGTTTATAGTCAATTTTCTGCCTTTTCTTACCTTTAGTAATTAATCAAACTTTGAAGCTTATCTTTGTGTATGCAAACAGAACCATAAATGTTACTTTACTATTTCATCTTGTCATAACTTAAAAGACCTTTTATTCACTTTTATATGGCATCATTTTGCTAAAGTTAGGTCTTTTCAGAGCGTGGCTTCTACAAGCATGTGATAGAAGCACTATTCATCAAATCGTAGAATCATAGAATAGTTAGGGTTGGAAATGACCTTAAGATCATCCGGTTCCAAACCCCCTGCCATGGGCAGGTACACCTCATACTAGACCATGTCACCTAAGGCTCCATCCAACCTGCCCTTGAACACTGCCAGGGATGGAGCATTTACAACTTCCTTAGGCAACCATTCCAGTGCCTCACCAGCCTCACAATAAAGAACTTCTTCCTTATATCTAACCTGATTTTCCCCTGTTTAAGTTTGAACCTGTTTAATTTTACTTTTTTGTCTCAAACCCATAAAATCAATTGCTGAACTTGAAAATTAAAATCATCATGTTTCTAAAGTTTAGTAAAGCACTAGGTAGCTCCTTGTTAAACTGCACTTTCTGCTTTGTCTAAGTAACAAAACAGTTACATTAGGGAATTTTCTCAGTATTCTTATTATTATTTTTAAATAATTCACACTTTTTTGGAGATCAGATATACTGTGTCTCTTTTTTCCATCATAAAGGACTGTACGAGCAGCTTAAATTTGTGTCCCTCAAGGAGCTGCTAGTCTGTTTCTATGACTGCATCCTTTTGATGGCTTTCCTTTGAATTCACAAATGCAAGGCTCGTTTCCAGAATAGGCTTATAGCTGGAAATACACACAAGCAGGCACCAGATCCTGTGGTTAAAAACAACCACTATGAACACAGAGGAGAATTAAGAATCGCCTGAAGAGGCTGTGGAATATTAAGCACAACAAAGTTATTTACGATTTAGGAAAACTGTGCAGATATGTTTGTGTTACAGATTTACCCTATGCTAATACAAATCCCTGCACAGTTCACTCTAATTTATTTCACTGCAAACACTGAAAGAATTTTGGATGTTTTAAAAGTTTTTTTTATTCACCTTTGTTAGTACACGTCAGACAAATGATGAGGTGTGGCATGTGCCTGTTCATGGAACTGTTGTTTCCATGCAGAAGGACAGTGGAATAATGACCATTATAACAAGGTAGTTTCTTTTAAAATTGCTTTACTAGTTTTGAAAACACTTCAGAAGCAACATAAAATCTTACCCTGCTTAACAGTCTGCAGACTTATGTGCCACTTTAAATCTCAAAAATCCATAAGAAATGCTTTGCCAGTTTATTTGTCCAGAGCACAAGAATGAATTTCACTGTGTCTAAGGATTGTTTAATTGCTAGCAGTAGCTGTTTACACCAACAATACATCCAGTGATCAATTCATAGGATTCCTAAGGGAAGACTAAGCCACATAAAGGTCTCAAAGATGCAAGCCAAGGTGCAGAGTGCACTGTAAAATATTTAGTGAATACTAAAGCAAGCCACAGAGAGCTAGAGAAGGACCCAAGGGTAGGGAAGAATACATTAGCTGCCTCAAAAAAATATAATGCTTTGAACCAGGAGATAGGTATTTTAAAGGAGATTAAAGACTATCTGCTTCCACTGAACACATAAACACAGAATTGCAATGACATGTGAGAATGTGTATCACAGGGAACAGAAAACCAGAAAAAAACAGAAAAACATTTAATTAACTTTGCAATTTAAAGAACGCATAACTTCAGCTGTGAATCATAAATGTATCTATGCTAATCAAAAGCTTATGCACAAATTTCTGTGTCAAAGTAAAATTTATCCTTCTCAAAAAACAAATGTTAATTGACAGACTTTTAGCGGATTATTTTAATTAAGCACTGCTAGAATTTCTCCCTTATACTCACTGCATTGAATGTTAATTTGATCTATTTACTTGTACAGCTTTCAAACTATGGACTTTCATTTATAATAAAAGTTTCACAAAATTCTTTAAACGAGTCATACACTGTTCAGCTGTTACCTCTCCAAACTAATCTTAATTTGTGTATTACATAAACCAGTCAAGTTCTAGTTTTTCTGTCTTATTAACACGATATGTTCTCAGAAATTCGTGTTTGTCTTTCACTACTTCAAGAAACCCTTACAATTTTATTGTTCATGGTGCTTCCATGCTTTGATGAAAAGTACCACAGATTCTTTCATCCAAAGATGAAAAGATGTCTACACTTGTTATGATGTATAGAAAGTAATAATATGCTTTTAAAATTATTTCCAGCAGTTTCTCTTAAATAAGTGTCTGATTCTCTTGCCTTTCAGCTTCTTCTAACCACATAGGTTTGAAGAGAGAAAAGCTGTTTGAATAGTGAAGTGTGCTTATCCCTTGGTGAAAGCTCTGCCTGGTGATGTGAGCCTGAAGCAGTAGTCTCCTTTCTTTTCAAATGAACACAGTTTTCATTCATATACATATACTCCACTAACTTTTTTTGTTTTCAGTATTTTGTTAGTAAACCTGCATTTTAGTGGTAAGGATTTTGTGATAACAACCCGATGCAAAGCTACAGGCTTGGGGAAGTGTGGCTGGTAAGCTGCCTGGTGGCAGCTGGGGTATGATCGATGGTTGCAGAGGTTCCTGTTTTACTGACAGTTAAATGCGCAAGCAGAAACACATAGCTCTCACTAGCAAGGTTACCATGTAAGGCAGACCAAAGAAGAAGTCTGATGAGTGAGCACATATGGAGCATTAACAGCTCTCACACCAGCTATCCAGCTGGCCTGTGAGCACCTTTGGCATCACCAAAAAGCGTGTTTTCAGGAGTACAATAAGGTAATAAAAATACTTATGGGAAGGTAATTCCTTGTTTGAAGGATGTAGGAGAAAGAAAAATGTGGCTCTTGAAACATACATCTGGTAGTTTTAAGGCAGTACCAGAGCTTGTGTTTCAGCAGCAGCTGATAAACTGATATTTTCAAGTTAGTTTAGGATATGGTTCAGAAACTTTCTGAAAAGTGAGCAACATGCTAGCTTATGTTTTTTCCAGCCAAGTAGCTATTTGATCACTTAAAAAAAACATGGCTTTGCAAATGCATACACATTTCCATTGCCAAGAAAATCAGCAGGTAGTTTCCCTCACATGCTGATTATTAAGATTTTGACTGTTTCAGTTTTCATTATAGTATTAATAATTTAATCAAGTGTTTTGTATTAATAATGTCAATTACAAATTTTTCCTTTGCTGTGGATTGATCTGTTTATTATTGGCCACCTAACATTTATATGCATATCGTTGTAGAAAGGAAGGGCTGTAAATAAGAATTCCTATCCATCTAATTACTTTAATTGATTTGTGCTGAAATAGTTGACCTTTGGTACTTGGTTCTGTCTTCACATTCAGAATTGACAGCTCACTCTGATGATCATCAGCCATGGGGAAAATAAGTTAAAATTTCAATTAAAAGCATGCAGCATAGGCTAATCTATGGATCTCACATTAGTAACACTCCATACTTTTCCTGCTAGAGAACACTTGTCACGTCTGAGCTGGGAAATATTGTATGAAAAGTACCTGATGAAGTAGAACAATGAAGCATATCTAAAAACTGACAAACAAAAACCACTTAGGAGTCTTAGGGCACTTCTTCATATATGTCTACAAATTACACCTAGTAAGCAGCACTACTCCTTCAGGCAAAAGATCACAAAATACGCAGAAACTAATTTCTACATTCTCTTTCTTGGGTGTCATGAGAGTACTGATGCCCTCAGCTACCAATTCCATCTTCTCTAAGTGTTATTCTTTCAGACAAAGCTGACCTAAACCTCCTTTTTATTAGACAAACAGGCAGAAGAATTCCACGCATTGGTAAAGTCTCAGACACATTTGTGGTCTTAAAGAGTGCAAAAAAAAGAAGTAATAAATATTTAGCTAGATGGAATATGCTGAATTATAAAGTTTTGTTGATATTGTTTGGAGTTAAAATTTCCTTCAGTAAGTTAATGAGAAGAGTTTTCAAAAAGTTTTATGGTTTTTATATCTGAAAAACACTTTTTATTACATGACTTCAGTGAATTGGATAAAGGTGCAAGGCACTTACTGAACATAATTGCTGTGTTTGAAGACTATGCTATGGCAGAAACATACCTTAACTAGTAGTAATCTGTGTATTATATTAGCATGTTTTGAAAGAGAAAGTATTAAGTGTTTTGTAGAAAAATTGTGACAATAAGCTCAAAACACTTTTCTCAGTATAAAATTACTTTACTTTGACAAATGTTCTTCCATAATTGAAATATATTGTTGCATTTACTATTTTTGTTACTGCATTTGCAAGCATTCTGTAGCTGAAAGTATTCTATTTTAAAGTATATTTTGCTTGATCTGGTGAATGTTACATGTTGGATGCAAAGTGGGAATAATTGGCCGCATATTGAGTCATCTATTTTCTGCATTATGAGTACGAAGTGGAAGTAAGATAGAAAATAGATTGTTTTTTTTCACTACGAAGGGAGGCAAGGACCAACTCTACAAAAGCATCTTTGTCTTATTCAAAATAATTCCTCATAAAAATTCATGACATTTAAATTACCTCTAACAGTATAATATTCCAGAGATGCTGATTCATTTGCTATTAGCTACTGGAAATATTCTTTACAATCTTTCAATCAAAGCTTTAAGTCTTCAAAGCATTTTGCCTTTGTTACTTTAAAGGAAAACAAAATATATCTCTATTTTTTAATTTATATCTGTCCATAGGGTTCTATGTTCTGAAATTTGGTGCCTTGAAGGACCAGATTTCTAAGAGAAAACCAAATTCTGTAAAGTCAGTGGCTATTTTTTTTTTTTGATTTTCGAATTAAATTATTGTGAATCTTCCTTGAACACTGAACTACTGAAAACTTCAACAGAACAATATTTTTTGATTGAAGGTTTACTTATTTTGGCCAAAATATTTTTTTTTTCACCCCAGGAAAGACCATCTTATATATAGGTTATTTTTCTCCCTTTACCACACTGTCAAATCTTTGGAGAAAAAGGTTGATGAAGACTATATCTTCCTTGAGAAATTCTGGCTTCTAAATCATCCCCCACTGCTGCTTTGGAAAACAGTTCAAATCTCTGGATACTCACTCCTCCACAGAGCAACTGGACATTTTGAGCAGAAAACACACAACCGACGCTTGAATGATGTATGATGAAAGGACTAAGACAATGGACATCTGAACAAGTTTAAATATTGACATTTCATCTACTCACCTTATTTTCCTCTTAAAGTCTGTGGCAAAAAGTAGGCATTCACTGAGCATGTCCATCACATTATATGCCATGTTACTCTTCCTCTTAACTACCTGTAAAGTGAACCCAGGCTCACTAGCTCATATGTAGACATCCAGACTTCAAATGTTTAAAATGAGGTTCCCAGTGAAGTTTTCAAGCTTTTAAATTATTTTGGTTTGGCGTTGATCATTTTCTGAATATGTTGTTGCATTGACTTTTATTTGAGTACTAATTGGGACATAATATCATCATTAAAATGAAATCTCTGACACATAAACTAAACCACACAGATCGGGAGGTGTGCAGAGGTGGATCAGATGCACTAACCAGTTTTCATAAAAATCTGCTGACTTCCACTTTTTTTCTTTATTTTTGTTATGTTTGTTTGGTTTTAAAAGGTTTGTTTCAGGTTTTTTTAATTTTTTTTCCCCAATTTAATCTCATTTCATCAGGAAAACATAATTTATTGACATTTTGCTGTGTTCTAGTAGTAATCCTAGTTCTCATAAGAAGATGCCCTGGATGGACACATTATCAACCATTTCCTACTGTTCTAGTGTCTCTCTGAAGTGATTACCAGGCTATATGTCATTGAGTACTCTAAAAGGAAACAGATGTGCATGCACAGAACAAAGCAAAAAATGTATTTCTGTTTAAAAAAATGAGGAGTAACAGTGATACAATCCACTTCACAGAATGAAGGCACATATTTTTGTAAGTGTAGAAGACTGAACACTTCCGCTGAAACATTATAATTAAAAGTTACAATGGAAGAAAAAAGGGTTAGCATTCTTAGTGACATGTGACATTTGATTAAACATGCTAGCTAGCAAAAATACACAAATGAAGGTCACATTTGCAAGTATTATAAGATAGACTACATTTTAATTAGATAGATGAGAAATGTCAATGAGTTAGTAACTGACCAGGACTTGCTGGAAAAAAAAATAATGAAGGAAAACAAAACAACACCCCAAGAGTCAGAATCCTTTATTCTCCATAGATTTCAAACACTACAAAGACAGTTTTCAAAGAAGATTTGGGGATGGATTCAGTGAATTTGCCTTGTATCATTCCCTGTTTGAAGAAAAAATGTATTTTTGTCAAATTACATAGTACCATTATTGAAACTATGTTGACATACGTTGTGCCTTTTGAAAAATATCTGCCAGATAAAATATAAGAGATAGCATGTGTGCCTTATATTTGTACCCACAGGCTATACCTAAGTATTATGTATATATTGCATATGCCATCCTTTGGGAAAAGATCCCCTTTCTGTCAGAGTCAGCTTAGCTTTCCCACAGCACACATGAAATGAAGTTGAATTTAACCTAACATAGCTATTAAAAATTATAGGAGTAAGCTTCTTTCAAATGATCTTGAAATTAATGTTTTTGAGGTTTTTTTTTTGTAAAAGAACATAACCTCAGTAATCAGTAGTTGAGTTTCTCTGTTACCTGTGGCACTGTTTTTCCTCATTGTGTTGAATCTGACCAAGGCTGAGGAGCGGTGTGTGCTGGAAATAATAAAAGATAAATGAATAATTTAATCAGTTGACAGAGATTCATTAAAAAGTTACCCAAAATAATTAAAATCATAGCTTGGTGTTGAAAATCACATTTAAGAAAATGTTCACTTGGAAGAAAAAAAAATACAGTCTATCTTAAAATTGTCATGCTGTTGTTAAAATGACTATAAATCTGGTAGTTCTAGTGCAAAGAACTGTGAAGGCTAATCCAAGCTGCTGATTTTATTGTGGCTGGTTTCTAGTTGCTTAATAACTTTAGCATTCGGGCCTATGTATTCCTTATCTGTGTCTGCTTGTAGCTGAGAAACTTTGGGTGTTTTATCCCAGATACTTAAATTATTTCTAAGAATAAGGTTAGGGAAAATATAATTTAATTGACAAGCTAAAGTGCAGCAGAGTTCTGAGAGCTACCCATAGTTCTTTGATGGAATTTCTCAAGGATTTTAGAGGTAGATTGGTAAAGCTAAAAAAACACATTAGAGAGCAACAGCTACTCTCCAGCAGTTTAGCTATGTACTTAAATAATGGAAATAAATTTATTCTCAAAATTAAGTCTCAAAAGTCTAATCCAAACCAAATTAAAGGAATAATTTTATTGTAAATAGTACTCCAATAAAAATATATCCTAATTAAGCCATTGCAGCGAGGCAGTTAAGAAGCCTAAATCTCTGGAGGCAAATGTTTGGATTAGGAAGTAGGTTTTGTTTTCAGGTAAGCATGATTTCTGCTTTAGTTGTCGATAATGATCACAGGCTACAGGCTTTCAGTAAACCACAAAATATTTGCTTATGTATAATTTATTAACTATTTCCAGTTATGTATTACAAGAGAAACTTTACTCAGATAGCTCCCCCATGAGCATGACAGGAACCAGAGTCAGGGTGAAATTTCATATAGATCGCTAATCCCAGCTAAACAACAGTTATACTATGAACGGTCAGAAACCAACTTGGGTAATACTGCCATTACTGCAGGACTTTTTCACCATGTAAAGTGACTTCTGTATCCTTCCCTTCTTTTTCTTCCCATCTGATGTACTTTATCATCTGTGCCACCTGAGATCATGTTGATTCTTTTGTTCTTTCAATTTACCTCTGTGGACCAAGTGTTCCCCATTCAACTGGATAACAAAGAATTTTAAAACATGTTTTTCAAGTGGGATAAGAATTACAGTCTTCTTGACTTGATGAGGCAGCACAGAGCAAGTTCGTTTCACCAAGCTGCCTACACATACTATTTCAGCGAAAAGAAGTTGTCAAAACTATTTCAGGGTTTTTGAATCCTATTTACTGGAGTAGCTTATTGTGTTATGTACCAAAGAAACCGGAGAGTCATAGCCTAAAAATAAGAAATATTACATTAGCAAAAACTGCAATTTGATTCAAACTTCTGCAGAAAGGGAGGCTGCATGCCACTGGAGATTTCAGTGTTTCTTCTATTTAGTTTTGTCTAGCAACATGGTGTGTTGTTAAAATTTAGGCAGCTTGGAGCGAGTCTTGCCGTTGTATTTTCTCCTTTTTCCAATACCACGTAGTGCTTAGCCCTTCCCATCTGTCTGGCTCCCGCACTTCCTCAAACCTCTTTCCCCTCCAGCTGCATTCCTCAGCCTGGAACCTGTTCCAGGCACTCACCCTAATGACATAAGGTCTGATCCCAAGCTAATTAGGTTAGGAATACTTGTTAGCTCAAGCTTACGAGGAACTGTAGTATGTCTCATAAGTTGGCTTGCCCTTCCAATTAAAAACACTAAAAAGTATTGCATAGTAAAATTTGGGAAGCATTAATGTTTATTTTGTTCTCCCATGTGTGTGTTATCTACAGTTTGGCCTGGTGGTATATGAATTAAGTGTAATGAAGGATTCAGTTTTTGGTGTGTTTATAATTACTTTTTGTTTCTCTTCCGGGCAGCAGGGAGGAAGGCTGCTCTTTTGTTTTAACTTGTTTGCTAGGTGAGATATTTGGTAGAAGGATGTTCCTCTCCTGTGAGCAAGATCATCTAAGAGACTTGTACAGAAGCAAGTGGAGATAGCAGAGAATGAGAGACACAGCAAGGAGGAGGGCTAAGTGGCAGACTCCCTAGAGGAGCAGGGGCCTGGCTGCATTTTGTCTTCAGTTTGGGAGAAATGAAAACTTTCAGAAATGAAAAGTTTAGTTGTTGAAACAAAGGAAAAATTATCATATAATATGCTTATGTAGAAACATGCAGAATTGTGTGCTTGTTCCACCCACCTTCCAAGATGACAATACAGGGAGATAGGAACATAGAAGCTACATTAGATGGTCTATCTAGTAATCACGATTATATGTGTTAAATTTTTGATTGCTAATCTCCATTTCTTTGCAAAAGAAACAATATAAAGCTCAGACAATCTAGCTTGGACAAGAAGTCTTTCTGCACACCCAGCAAGGGAGAATGTTTTGTAATTTTCCCAATGAAATAAGAATAATTATTTGCATCTTCTCAAGCTAGACTAGCGGATGTACTCAGGAACATCACCTAAGGAACTATATTCTGTTGTTAACAAGTGGACTACATAGTTTAAAAGTTCTTGAGATATTAGAGTTTTAGTACTGATACGTGTATGGCACATAGTGTATTTAACAGCCTAATAATACCATATTTCAGTCACACAAAGTATTTATAATTTGCTGAAAAAGTACTGACATAAAGTTTTCCCACATCTATGTCCTTTGCCATAGGGCAAATAGCAGAGAGCTAAAATACCATGCTGAAAATAGAAAAGCGCCTGTATCTGCAGAAAATACTCAAGGAACGGTACATTCATTATATCCGTGATTGCAATCATGTTTCCTTTGGAAATCCTATTAAGGTTTATTATGCTTTTTTGTAAAGTTTGGACCAAAGGCAAGTCTGCTTTTTTTTTTCTTTTTTTCTTTTTTCTTTTTTTTTCTTTTTTTATTATTATAAAGCAAAATTCCTTCCAGTGTGTATTTCTTCTATGTCTGTCTGTGCACTGGACAAATGTCTTCCCAACAGCAATCACCATTGCTCCCACTTAAAAAAAAGAAACAGAAACAAAAAAAGCCCCAAACAGAACCACGTAGAAATGGATCCTGTAAACCAGAGTATGTCTCACTGTTAGAATTGCACAGGAATAGTTCTGTAACACCACACTTTTTAATTTAGTGTTTTCTTTCTGATTGATTGCTTATCCGTGTCATGTGGATTACGGGTCACTTGTTCACCTTGGGTTAGAAGCAGAAGGATATGTGTTTAATTAAAAGACAAAGCTGTTATGATGTTTTTTCAAAGCAAGAGTCCTTTGCATGTTGTCTTGCATCCTTGTTACCAGCTGCAAGCTAGCTGCATCGCAGCTCCATGTGAGAAAAACAAGACTGTGTCCCAGTCTGCCCATTTCCAAATTTTCGTGCAGTATTTCCATGGAGGGTATCAGCAATCCTGAGGATATCAGAGGATCTTAGCTGTAAGGATGTGAGGAGCTCTACGGTGCTCGACTAATCAGCTTTCCTGCCACTGGGGTTCCTACATTCACTACCAAACATTTCTATCCTCTGATGTAGACTGTGTTAGAGAGAGTCTCATTCCTTTCCTGTATCCGTATTCCCCAGGGAATGTTTTCCTGTTCTGTTCACAAAGATTTCTGTTCTGCACTAAGCATTTAGTGTAATAAGTAAAACTTGTACTTAAATCCAAATTTTAAATGAGATATAGCATCATCAAAAATCTGTATATTTAGAGTTTACAGAGATGAAAACAGTAATTTTAAAATAACAGTCATCTGCTTTTGCTGAATTCCAGCCTCTTCTATAAGGTAGAAGAGGTGATGTGAAGGATAGATGGTGGCTGGGCAGACACTTTTACTAGTGACTTAGGGTCATAGAAATAGAACTAAGATTGAAAACTCATGTTGCCATAGGTAACAAACATAATAAGCCTGATTTTTATGTTGTGTTGAAACTGCAGGGGAATTTTCTGTCTTGGAGCTCTATGCTGTTACCCTGTTCTGTTTAGAAGCTGAGTCCCTCATGGAGTCCGGGGTGACTCTGACATTTCTTTTACACATAGAAGTTTTCTTCTGCATAGCTAAATATTCTTTTAAAAAGCGATAGATTTTATCTTTATTCAGTGTTCACTTCGGGGATTTTTTTTCAGAATATTCAGAAGCTGTTCCTGGTCTGCCCACTTCATATGCTGCTATACTAAGACTCAAATCTGGTAGCTCATCTTTACCCTCATTTAATTCAAAGAACAGACCACGATTAAGCAGTCCTTCAATAGGAAGTGTATCTTCACCAGCCTGGAGAGGACCTGCACAACATTATCACCCTCCAACAAATCTCTACCACTTTTCAGAGGCCTTCAAACATGATGGTAAGTCTAGTTTCCCTCTCTGAATCTTTGAAACATTTTCCAAAAGCAGAAATAACATTTTTACCAGCTTACTTCAGTAATTCTCAGACACAATTTCCCTTTAGATTCTTCAGATTAGCCTTAAAGTCACCAGTTAAAACTTTCTTAAAGATTCTTATGCAGAAGAGTTTTATATAGGTTTTGCTACATGAAAATAGTAAACCAGTAGTTTGAAATTCCATGACAGCACAGTTTCATCTGGTAAAATGTTGGTCCCTTTTTTAAACAATTTTTTTTTCTTTGAAATTTTTCTTATTCTATCATGGATGATAGTAATGTAAATTAACCATGAATAGTAAATTTTATAAGACTACTTTTAATTACCTACTCTGTGATTTCAACTCAGTCATGCATGCACACATGTGCATGCGTGGATAGATATACTATTGCGTTATGGTGTCATTTACCTTTAGATGCAGTAATTCATAGTAACAATACACCTTTTCTCATATCTAGTTACAATTAAAGAAACCACATTTCTGATACCTGCATCTTTAGTAATAATTTTTGTGTGAATTTCCTACAAAGAAAGGTAGAAAGAAAAAGAAAATAAAAAGAGGAAAGTAGGAGAGGGTGGAAGAAAGAGGTTAGAGGATATTTAAACAATAATAGTCTGAGGAAGTAACAGAGGAAAGACTGGTGATTAATACCTCACAGATCAACAGCATTCATGCAGTATAATGGCTGTGATTACAGGATTACTGCTTCTCTCAGTAAAATCTTTGGTTTTGTTTTTTCCCTGGAAGGTACCTTGCATGTATTGGAAGCTAATGGTGTATGCATGTGTTTTTTTGAACAGAAACAAATTATTTGAATCGTGTAAGCAGATAAATTCTGTTTGACAGAATTTCTGGAACAGGAGCAGGCTTCTACATGTGTCCTTCCTTTGCAATATTCTTTGTAAGCCGTGACTAGACTAACCTCAATTATTGCCCATGCACCAGACACTGATAACTTCTCCCAGCCAACCTGATCTGTGCAGGTGAAAATCTAAGTTAGATTAGAACCAGAGTGTATTACCCTGGTATTCAACACCACAAACATCCAGAAACTGAAGGAGAAGAAATCAGTAGCTGCAAGGCAAAAGAGTACAGACTATATGAATAATATAGTAAAAGCTGGAGCTATAAAGCATCTTCTCATTGAGTAACTCTGATTTTTCCATCATGTTTTATTGGGGAAAAAAAAAAAAAAAAAACAACCCCAAAACCCAACAAAACAACAGCTGGCATAAAGACAGCTTGCCACTTTTAAATTTCATACGAAGTTTGACTGTAATGCTTAAATCCTTACTTTGAGAGGGCTCAGAAAATTTTATGCCCATCTCACTCTAAGAAAATTGGATATGGAATAGGGATCCTCAGGATGCACATTTCACTACCTAAATCCTTGGTATTCTTGGGCAATACACTAAGATTATACCTGATACAGGTCAGCAATCATGAGTCTTCTCAAAACGTAGAGGTCACATCCCAACTCTGCAGTTAAGTTGCTTCTATTTTGCAGCAGGTAGTGAAGAAAGTAACTGGGGACAAAATCTGAAATGGGCCATTAACTCATAAACCCCAGTGACCAGAGTACATGACTTAGAAGAGGGGGACTTCAACTCTTTCTTCCATGGACTGCATCAGACTGTCTCAGGAGACTTGCAGGTCTGTAGACAGTTGTAGAAACGGATAAATCTGAGACACCTGAGTAATATTTTAAAAGCCCTTGATTATCTGAAGCACCTGCATGGCACAAGCACAAGTATGAAACAGAACCTAGAAAAGACCAGTATATTTCTGGTGTGGTAGGACTGAGGCCTCCATGGAAGGATAATGTGCATCATCCAAGAGGGCAAGAACACATCTGCTATGGGAGCTGAAGGCAGGTGATTTTCAAAACCTTTCTCAATTCTGTTAATAACTTTGAGATAATGTCTTTGATATGTAGAAGGGTAAGTAAGTTCACGATCTCAATCACCTGGGACTTCACTTACTTAAATTAATAAATTCCTTGGGTTTGATTTGGCCTTAAGGCTTTTTTTTTTTTTTTTTCCAGTTTATAGAGCTCTTCAATGTATGATATTCTAGTTAGCTTCCTACAACTGGTATGTGATAAGTGGTAGAGTTAAGTGGTTGTGTCTATTAGCCAGGGCCTCCTAAATGAGGAAATTCTACATCACCCTGTGATCATGTGTGGTCATGAGGTCACCACTGTTACAAGTGAGAGGATATTTACAGAAGTGGGGGAAACATAATTTATATTGAGAACTTGAATAATTCAAGCATCTAATAAATGGTATATGCTCAGGAGACATGTTTGCCATGAGAAAAAAAACCAAGCTGCTTAAGTATACAGGTTCACAAGTGACTTCTCAACTAATTTCCCAGCAGACATGCTCAGAGGCCTGATATAGCTTCCGAGAAAGGTCCTTTTATACTGACTTTATGCCATTTAATTTGCACTGTCAATGCAGCATGTTTTTCATGATTTCTAAAATTAAAAGAGCTATGCTGTAGCTCAATACTGAATTTAAACTGTATGGAATTATTTAGCATAAACATGCAGTTAAGGCAATACAGTCCTCTTCAAGCTATGTATCAACTTGTAAAGTCATGACTAAAAGATGTGCATAGGAAGTGTGAATTATTCATGAAATACTCTTGAAGAATCATAAAACTGAGAACTCTTATACTTTCTTACTCTTCAAAAAACTTTTGGAAATGCCGCAGTAAAGATAATTGAACTTAACGTTGAATACAGACTTTTTACCCTTCTATCTTTGGTTTGATATCTTTTAACAGAGAATAACAAACAGGGTCCAGTTCATGTCTGAAAATATTTGAATCAATGATCCTCAAATTGTGGAAGATCTGAATCTAATTTTTATTGAATGAGAATTTCTGATTCCCCACCATCTACTAGATTCAGCACTTATCAGTCTGAATTAAAGACACAAACTACTAAAAATTATTTTATTGCTAAAGAATATTGGGTAACATTGATTAATGTGACATGCAGTTTAGATAATGTAAACTAAGTTTAGAAGAGATATGTTTGTTTCAGGCCACAGAACAGAGAAAGTATTTTAAAGCAACGGAAAAAAACCCAACTTGTCTTATCTTGCCTAATAAGCAAATAAACATATCTGCTCCAGAAAAGGTGAAGTTAAAAAACTATGAAAATAATTTTATCTCTTTTGCAGTGTAAATTCAATCATGCAGTTACTGTACGCTGTTCCAGCTTGCATCATACTAGGATCAATGTACATAGCTCAAGGCATGTGTTCTGCCGGAATTTACTTGTTGAAAGGAAAGTGTCCTAAGTTTATTATTTATTACTTAATTTATTTATTAAGTTTAATTGAAGCATAGTTTTAAGATTAAATATATTCTAAAAATTAATTTCTTATACATATTTATATATATATGTGTATCTGCTTCTATCTGTGCAAAATAATTACTGATTGTAGCCATCTTTCTTAATCTTAAAATCTGTTACACACATCTGTAAGCATTAAAACATATTTTGCTGTGATAAATAAGTGGGCTTTTTTTCATTATATTAATGGAAATTTTCTATTTTGACAGATTATAGAGATATTAAAATGGATAGTCATTCTTTATTTCTTAGGTGTTAAGTGAAAGCTTATATTGTAGAACCTGCTTGTAAAATCAATATTGGTACTGAAGTTAATACATTTTCTCAGTGTTTAAGCTGAAAAAAAGGGTTTCTAGCTTTCAGTTGAAGAAAACAGTTTTCTTTGAATACAAGGTAATTAATTATATATATAAAATATTTTCTGAATAGACTGAACATGTTAAACTCTTTGTTTCTGTGGTAACAGAAGTTAATCAGAAGACCCTTTAGAGTCATCACATCAAGAGCATACAACAAGAACAAACTGTAAATAAACCAGGAAAGAAACACATTCAAATTTTTTTTTTATAATGAGTAGCACTAAAACGTGATCCACCTTTACCAAAATGTGTCTTTCACTTTGTAGGAACAATTTGAAATTAAACAACTTTCTTTAATTTTAAGAAATTCTGATGATATGGACATTTCAACAGCACCTTATCAGCAGCTCCTAAAGCTTTCTTGATGTATCCTGAATGTGTTAATAGGACTGACAGATCATTGGGATATTGTTTTGCCCATAATATGTCAAGTTGGTGCCTCTCTGGGTAGGTCTGTATGCAGAATCCAGTGTGTATTTTAGTGATCTGTTCATCACCCTTCATTTTAGGCTGCTTTAGAAGTCCTACCATTTTACAGCATCTTGTATCTTTTCTTTAGAAAATACTTCCATCTCCATGAGTTCAACAAGCCTTTGACAAATAGGAAAAATTAGAAAAAAGAAAAGTAGGGAGATAAGAAAACATTGTCTTTCCAGTCCTGTGAAAACCTGTACTGTTTAAATTTTTCTAAGTCGCTCTGCTTTCAAAGGAGAACTGCCATCACCCTTTTTTCCAACTGCCATTTGGACAAATTTTGTCACTATGTCAGAATAACAGCTGAAAACAAATGGTTTGTCTGAAGATCTCTCTAGTCCACCTTCAGAGGGATAAGCAAAGCCATCCACCAGTATCACCAGCAGTAAAAATGTGCTTCTAAAGAGACATGAGCACAAGAAGGGGGAACACTTGAAGGAGTATCTCCTTACCCCATATTCATGTGCTACCTGAGCATATCCCCTCACATACCTCGTCTGCTGGGTGAAAATACTAGAGTGAAAGGAGCTGTTTCCTCCCACCAAAACCTCAGATTGAGAAAATGGCACAAGAAGACTTATTTCTGACAGTCACTTAGCTTGACTGGTACTGCAACATTGCAGATAGGGTCAAATTATATTAATGACATTTGATGGAAGTGACCAGTGCAGTGTAGAATTTGCTACACCCTTTCCTTTCTTAATATTTTTATAAATATTAAGAAAACTTTTACAAGTACCTTATGTATTTTATTCCTAAAATGTACAACACAGAGAATTATCAGACACTAAAAATAATATTGCTAATCTAATTTAAACACAGGTCTTTAAACAGTGTAATAGTTCCTTCCTGCCCATCTCTGTGGTCCAGGAATTCTTTCTCATTCGTAGTGTATTTATTGACCTGAAATTATATCAAGTATTGTGGCTAGAGAGCTGGGTTTTGAGGAATGACACTATTTCAGTTACTACAGAATTAAAAGTACAGGAAACATTCTTGTCTGCAGTTTGTGCTTGTGGTATTTGCATTGCTCAGCAAGAAGAACTAAAGAACATTTTATAATTTTTAATCAATAATTGAGGGAGAGATTGAAAGTATCTCTGTATGTAACAGAGAAGCCACATTTTGTCTACTGTCTAAGATTACACAGATTCCAGTTTCCATTTCCATGAAAATTTAAATACTTTTTACTAAGAATTCATATATTCTGATATTTCAGAAGTGCAAATGTACTGCAAGGAGAATTTTAGAATTCAAAGAATATTTGAGTATTGCTATCAAGAATAATCAAGAATTTAAGAAGAGGGATTTTACCAATATTTTGAATGTTTTCCATATCACTGCATTTCTGAGCAGTAAATTCACAATATTCTGTTCAATAGTTTAAACGTGAATCATAATGAAAGAGCTTTATGCTATTAATTGCCTAGATTGAAAACGGCAACTGAAAATTTATAAATGAACCACAAGCTAGCTGCTACCTTGCATGGTTTCAATGCATACCTGTAATCCCAAAACATATGTGCCACTGTATAGTAAATGACCTGTCTCGTGGCAGTTAAGTATGTAGAAAGATGGTTGTTTCAAATAAAAGCCTGCACGAGGAATAGAAATACTTCTCTTGAGAAATTAAAATAGTAAATAAAAATATACATAACTTTAATATGTATGTTGAAAATTAATCTCTTTTATGCTCTTGCCTAAATTAGAAGTAAATAATAAGGTATGGAGTTCAAATCATTCAACGAAATCTCACACTGGAATGTCCTGTTTAAGAGCATGGATGACTGTTAGTTAAAACATGTAGACAACAAATCTCATACTTTTGGACCCCCGAAGGGATAAGAAAATATATGTGTATGAAAATGTGTCTGTGGGTATATAAATAGCATGTGAATGAAGGTATAAAAAGATATATATGTTAAATACACGGAGGAAATAATGACAACAAAGAAAAGACATAGGATAATTCCCCCGAAAGACGACACACAGCAGAAGCACCAGTCAAAGGTTTGTGAATCAGAAAAATTCATTTCAGATCAGTTTCACACAGACAGGGCAAGTGAGATGGACCTCCCCTTGTGACACAGTCCCTGGATCAGGGGAGACTCAGGAGGCCTGTAGAACCATGTTGCACTTCAGGCTGAGGTTCGCTGTGCTTCCTTCTCCTTAGGTCAAGGCCTTTCTGGAAAACTAGAAAAATCCCCAGCTGAGCACCTTTGCAGAAAAGGAAGTGTCCATGCCACAGTTTAGTCCTGTCGTTGCCTAGGTCTGCAATTACAAAGGGCAGGACAACAAACTATATGGCAGACACTGCAGTAAATATGGGCAGCCCCTGCCCAGGGCTTTGCCAGACTCGATGACTTAAATTTGTGTCAGTGACCTCCGTAGAAGGAAGTGACTCTCTCGCTTTGTGGCTGTGGACAGGAGTGCACCATGGTGTTTCATTGTCCTTTTCTGAGGCTGCATCTGGAAAAGGCAGGGCAATAAACTATACGGTATCAATAAGAGTTTCCCATGACCAAGTGCTGCCTAGGGCTCTG
>JANHGB010028619.1:0-13909 GCA_026283785.1 Coracopsis vasa | reverse complement strand
TTTCAGTTCTTGCTGGGACTTACACTATTTAAGGGCAGCCTTGAATATGGCTTTGATATAATTGCGAGTGTTTTGGTTTTACTCAAAGCAGCTCATTTTATATGGCTGCATTATCAGGGGTGGCTGGGGGGGTATCACGTAAGCTGGCTACCTGGTGTAGCTAATAAAGTAATGAACCCTGAAAGCAACATCTGTTTCATCTTACTCAGGCTCTCAGATGATAATTACATCACCTGCTCCATATCTCATTAGTACTGACAGTTCTTCCTTCCCCTGCTCCCAGGACAGTGGGGGGAAGGCACGTACCCATCTGTGCCTGGATTTCCACTAAGCAGGTGCTGAATCTTCATCTTCAGTGGTGAGGCTCAGAGGCTGCAGCAGTTCATTAGATGCTGCTCCATCTGCTTGTCAGGTCTTTCCTTGACTGGTCTGAGACCAAAACCACAGTGATGCTGCTTAAAAGTGATGCCCTTGTAAGAGGGCAAATCTTAGCTGGCTGTGAGAGTGGTATTACATGCAAAGCCTATGGTGATGCCTGACTGCAAAAATGACTCTAAGCTGAGGATGACCTGGTTGAGCCTTGATGTGGAACCACCCTACAGGAACAAGGGTCAAAAAGACCCTTCCTTTTTCCTCCACTGCCCATGGCTGCACTGGTCTGGTGGGCAGAGTTCAGTCACAGAGACAGCATTGCAGGCAAGAGGCTGCTTTGATTCCTCTGGCCTGCTGCAGACTGTTTCATTAATTGCTAGTGTTAGCTGTGACTAGTGTGTTAAATCTATGGGGGGGTTAATTGGGGCACTGAAGCAGGAAGATACCTTAAAGAGCTCTTCAACTCCAGGAATTATGGCACCTCCTTCTCAGTTAGCAGGGTTTGTGTAACCAGAGTCTAAGGGGTAAGTACAGTACTGTCAGATGAAGAACTGTGTGTCTGCTCCAGTACCTGATCCCTCAGCTCTTGCCTTGTGTTAATTGGGGTTGGGGGGTGGTTTTGTGCAGAGATTTTTACAACCCTTATTAATATCCCACAAGCCAACATAAAGGCTGCTGGGATTTTGGAGAAACCAAGCTAGAGCATCATGACCTATGAAGCCATTATGGTCAAACCTGGGCAGACACTGCCAGGACACAGACTGGGAGGTGGTGTTTTCTGAGCACCTAGCATTCACCCTCTGCTCCAGTGGTGCTGCTACAGGCAAAGCTTCATAGTGCCTGCATGGAGCACGCTCTAGATAGAGCCATGTCCAGAGTGCCACCTCTTTTCTTTGCACAAAATGCATGTAAGTAAGTTTGCAGGATACAGATTGTCCCAGTTAACACTGTGTGCAGGCTTGCATGTTCCATTGCACTGCTGGTATTCACATGGAGGTCCAGCACAGGTCCTTTGTGGTTCTCTGAGGTCTTTCAAGACCAGAGCCTTACAAGCTGTGTGAGGAATAGCAGTGGTCTTGGTGATACAATCTCCAAGAAGAAATCTGTCTCTTCCAGTCTTGACATGTGGGACCTTTCACCCTTCCTTTCAGTAGGAAATGAAGTGACCAATGAAGGTTTATGGACAGGAATTAAACTGATTTTCTGTTCTTTCCATAAAGAACCTGTGAGCTAGTGTCAGGATGTCAGTAAAGCTGATTTGCCTGTTATTTGTACTCAGAATCCATATGACAGTAGCCTCTAGAGGCCACAGGACCACACACATCTCTACAGAAAAACTGCAACAGATGGTTTAGAAGCTGCATGCATAAGATGATGGATAGGAGTAACAAATAATGGGCTATTTTTGTGTATTTGCCATTTTATTTACATGGTAAAATACTGCAAACTGTATAAATACTGAGAAAAAGTATCTGTTCCACTGTTTTTCTAGTCTGTCCCACCACAGTATTAGCTTTCATTTTAGCTCCAGCGCTATTAGAAGAATTACATTCTCCATGGTTAAAGCAAGAAACTGAGCACATGGGATGTAGGTACTATTTTTATGGGGTAACCTTCTCTTGACACTATAACAGCCTGGGCTTACTTCTTCCCTGTGCAGCTGACACCTCAATCCTGACAGGACTGAGCTTCAAGTGGCTTAGTCAATTCAGGCAGTACTTAGTAATTTGGATAGCTGTGATTAAGTAATACATCCCATATGGACTGTCAGCTTAGAGAAGCTACTGCCCTACAGGGGGGAGTTTCCCACTGTACCTTGTTAATATCCACAGGAAGCATTGCCTTTGGCAGGAGGAGAAAAGCCAGGAGGGGGAAACCTTTGCAAGACTGAGCACAGCTGATTGGGATGTGGGGTGAGTGAAGGAGAGAGCAGGAGAGATTTGCATTCGCTTTGTATTTCTTGAGCCAAAATGTGGAGACAGAGAGTAATAAATAAAGCGAATGGGCTGAAAATAGAAGTTGTTCTCTCATGTTTAGTATGATTCATTTAATACTTGAGCCTTAGAGACCCAGACTTCTCCCAAAGGGTCAAAGAAAGGTAGCATCTGTTTTTTCCCCCTTTGATCCTTGATGCCATAGGGTAGATCCTTCCCTCCCCAATGCTGATAGGATGAGGTTCACAGCAGTCCCTTTGAATGAGGGTTTCCAACCAGTTCATAGAAGAGTTATTGACAGCAAGCATCTAACAGAGTGAATGCACTGGATGGGCCTAAGAGGTTTTTCCTGGCAGGACTGGTAGGGTGTCAGGCTCACTCCGTGTGTAAAAAGGTGGATGGCTTGGGTGCTGGTGAGAAAGGTGCTGCAGCCTTCCCAGCCATGGCAGGGTCAGCAGCAGGGGTGGTTTCAGCTTTGTGATGCTCTATTTTCACTATCTATCTCATGCTGTGAGGCAGCCAGGTCAAAGAGATATAATTTACATGTTCTGACGTTTCCAGGCTGCCAATTTGTATGCAGCATGCAGTCCTACCTTCACCTGACGAATGACATGCATTTTGGAGCAGCAAGTATCTTGGCTGCACTCAATGTATTGCATATTTGCAGTTCAACTGCCTGTAACTCTTGGTTTATGTGTAATATGCTTTGTTTAACACAGGCAAAACTTGTCAGGGCTGGATTTCTCTCTATAGTCATCTGTCTCAGTACTTATCAGGTACCAATTATGATCCTGTTTAGGTGCTGAGCACTTTAAGATAAGGAAAAGATCAGTCAGGCCAGAGTTTTAAGGGCATGTGTTCTTGCCTGTGGGTTGATGTTAATGAATATAAGATATACATATGTATCTATATATGTTTATGTGTTGCCTGTATGCTTGTATATAAAATATGAAATTAATCTGATTGATTGACCAGATGACATTAGTTTAGGTAGGTGTTGTACTGAGTTCCCTGAGCCACTCAGGAGATGGACATACATACATGCTGACCTGAAGCAATCCTACTATAGTTTTTCTGGGCCTCCTTTGTGAAGACCCTGCCAAGTGTTCATTCCCCAGGCACATAACAATACAAAGAATGGGTTTGAAAATAGCTCTCATGTACCTTTCAGATTTAGATGTTCTTTTCAGCCATGGAACACTCAATGCTGTGATGACATGTATTCCCACTAGGAAACATATTTATTCTCCTTGCTTTGCACAATCTGCATGATAATTTGGGACTATATGGTTCAGGAAATGTCTCAAATATGAAATTGAAGACTTGTGTTGCTCTGACCTTACTTGTAATAGAACAAAGTACAGAAGTAGTATGCATGGGAGTATCATTCACACTCCTCCCTCCTTGTATTTTAAACACAACCTGACATACTTCACTTTCTTTTGGACTTCTTTTCACTTCTATTTGATAAGCTATTTGATAAGCTATTTGATAAATGTATCACCAGTGAACTGAAAATACATATCTGCTTTTTTGCTTTTTATGTATGAATAAGCAAAGCAACGCCCGCCCTTGCCCAGGCCAATGCTATTCAAGTTGGTGGAACGGAGCATCTCAGAACGTTGTCCAGGAGAAACACTGTGAAATGCCAGCAGAAAATGAACCACACACAAAGCTATTGCCCAAGGCATAGGGTAAGTGCATGCTTCTGCTCTTGCTTCTTCTTGCTTCTGTTCTTGGAACTTATGGACAATCAGTGTTTTTGCAGGCAGGGATAGGGTCATGCTAATATTCTTCCTGTTCAAATTGAAATGTCCTTAAATAGGATTGATTCTATATGATATTTAATTTATGTTTGTATTTAAATGCAGAATGTTTTACTTAGGAAGCCACCCTTATCCAGCAGCCACTAAAGGAAATTCTATAGAAAGAAAACGGGGAAAGAAATGCACTTTGTTTCTCATTTCTAACAACCATGACTGGTAACTTCACAGGCACTGTAGAAAGTACAAGACATATGGTACTCGGGTGTAGCTGTTATAGAGACATACATGTTACACCTGCATGTAGCTGTTATAGAGACATACATGTTACACCTGCATGTAGCTGTTATAGAGACATACATGTTACATCTGCATATCCAGTAATTAGGGCTAGGAATTCTTCTGCCTTGAAAGAGGTGTTACATCTGCGGAAGTCTACATCTGACCCAGGTGTCCAATGATCCCTTGGTTATTGATGGGTAGAAACAGGCACTTGTAAGTTCTACCCATTTGATGGGTAGAAATGGGCACTTGTGAGGCACAATCTAGCTCATGCAAAAGCAAAAGTCTTCAGTTGCTCAGGTGAATCATAGTACTTAAATGCATGTTTCTCTTTCCTGGGGAAGTGTGAGAGCAAATCGATTTACTCACTTAGATGTAGACATTTACAGTTAGATCAGACAAATGACATTATAGATTTTGGGGAGAACATAACATTGACTAGCCTTTTCCAAGACAACAGCAGACCTCCAGTCCTTGTGGCATAATCAAGGATTCATTTTACTCTGGATTTCAATGGGATAAGATTGCTATGGCTTGCTGCATTTATTCAGTGGCCCTTAGGGAAAGAAAGATGTAATTTAAAGGCTCAATAAATCAGCCTTGTCTGTGCATATTGAAAATAAATGAGTTAAGTTCATTTTGCGAAGACATCTGTCTAGTGCCAATTTAGACAGCCCACATGGTCTCCCGTGGCTTCTTTAGAAGGTCACGGTTCTTCCAAATCTCCAGTGTCATTGCTGGCTCTGTGCAGGTTCCTCTGATGGCTCTGGGTGCTATATTCAGTCAATTGAATATCAGCAAATAATTAGAAGAAAAGGTCTGTGAGCAGTGCTAAAGATGCACAACGTTTGTAAGCATCTTAGTTTCCCCGGGGCAATGAATCCACAGCTGACTGTGCACTGCAGCATCTGTCTCTGAAGGAAGTCAAAATGGCCAAGTGTAGAGATAATGATAATGGTAATGAGCTGAGATGCTGTGTTATTTACGGATGGGAGGAGATGATGGTGATTCAGGCAGTTCATCCTCAACTTCTGTTGATAACTCTTCCTAGCACTTATGAAAGTATTCTGTACTGGTTTTATGCTGTGATGAGATGTGGAGTGGCTAAAACATGTTCTGATGTGCCAGAAACAAATGTTCGAGATGGCCCCAGTACAAAACCTCACCCCAAGTCTACACATGGTGCATACAGTGCAGAAAAGCTACTTCAGAAATGGTTTGCTAAATGTGGCAAATACAAGTGCTGTAGGTTGTAAATGGGAACGCTCAGTAGCATCTGATGATGATGGGTTTAGTGAAGGTTCTTGAAGGTGGATAACTGAATATGATACAGTCCAATGCAAAGAAGCCAAGAAACATACACTTCTATTCTCCTTCCAACCATCACATAGTTTTTATTAAGCAGAAAATTAAATTAAATCTGAACAGCATTTATCTCCTTAAATTCAATTTTTCTGAGCACACGTCAGATAAAGTCCATTTTCCGTCTGACTTTAACTGCTTGCTAATGCAGTACCTATGGTGAACTGCATGTGGTAGGAAAAAATGACGGGATACTCGTCTGAATTCAGAGTAAGGCATCCAAAATAAATTCAAGGAAAATTACCTTAATTCAGCAAAGTGCTTTAGCTTTAAGCATGCAAATAGCCAATGAATCACATGCTTAAAGTAAGACTCACGTATGTGCTTCTTGCTAAATTAGGCATTCTACATATCAAACGGCAGCAATAGCCCGGTAAAAAGACAAACCCCACAGAGATAACCAGGAAAGCTTTGGTTCAGAAGCAATGCTTTCTCAGATGTAATACAGTCCACATAAGGTCTGTTTGTTTTTACTCAGTCACTTTATTATTTATTGCTCAGTATCAAAAGGAATCAAACTGACATTGATTAAAGGCCATTGTGAGTTGTAGGTAATATTCGTATAATTCTTTCAATAGTACGATGCACATTGTAGGGATAAATTGAAATCATAGAAGACTGAAAGAGGAGGGAATCACAGTATGATGCAATCGTGTAAACAACAGCACATATGTAGAGATTAATACAGATTTCCTCTGTCCACGTGACAGGCCTGATCAAAAGTAGCAAATATTTTAGTTCTAACAAACCTTGAGTTTTCATTTTGAATGGGTGAATATTAAAAAATACATCTTTTAAAGCAGAGCAGATTACTGCATCTCTGCTGCTTTTCCTCTTGATCTTTAAGGCTTAACAGAATCCTTTGTCCTTGCACCGAGTTTATTGGTTACTGACTTAGGAAAATGAGCTGAGCAAATGTTCATTGTTTGAACTGAAAAAACCCCAAACCCTAACATTTATAAATTGCTGATATTGCCACAAAATATATGAAATCAGATACTGTTGATCAGCCAGGAGGACATCAGTTGGTACAGACCAATTATAACAACTTATGTCATGAGGGACCACATTTCAGCAGCTGCCACCCCTGCAGCTTCCTCCTCTGTACATAAGTGGTACATAAGAGCTGCAAAAGGTGTCTCTGACAGGTTGAAGACAGAACTGCTCTGTGAACTTCTGGCTGTGTGTGGAGCTGCACCAGATTTCATAAGGCTTTGTGTAAGATCAGCTACTCAAATAGGGCAACTATTGAGACATGGGTTGTGCACTGCAGATTCAAACTGCCTCAGTACATGGAAGCAGGACGGATAGCTTGGTTTTAGAAACAGTGTCATCTGTGCAAAGGGCTACACTAGCCTGGCAGCATGTGAATTTCTTCTTGTGGTATCAGGATTTAGGACATCATTTTGGGGTTAATCTCAGTAAAGACTCAAATTCAGTCTCAATCTGGTCAAATAAGGCATGAATTCAGGAGGCGGCTTCGGGATAGGACTTAATCCCCACGTCATAATACATGCTAAGCTGTTTAAGTGTGTTTGGTGCAATTACATCCAATTAAATACTTGGAAATTAGGTTCCCTGTCTTGAGTCATCATAAGGCCCCTGCTCTACAACAGGATTGGCACTGGCTGATTTGTACAGTTTGGTCAAGATCCACAGGTCCCACAGGCTGCTTCCTGGGTACCAAAAGGTTCATATGCCCAAAACATGTTTGAAGATGGAGGTTTACATGGACAAAACAGATGGAAAAGGTTTATAGGATGCTCATGGTGGTTTATACCAAGGAGGAATTCATGACAGTGCATTTATTGCTGAATCTGTAAAACTTCTGTTCAGCAAATGAAGAAGATGCCTTTGGTGTGTGAACACGATACTCAGACAGTGCCTTTCTATCACAAGTTCTGGATTTGAGCAATCACAGACTTCACTCCCATGTGCAGTCTGCCCTTCCCTAGCATTTTCAGTCTTCCGGGGGTGATTTAATTGTTTTATTTTTTATATAAATAGGTTTAATATATAAAATCTTTTAAGTGCAATAAACACAGAAAAATAGAAAACATTTCAAGCCTGTGGCTCTCTCCCAGCATTTCTGCATCACCAGATCAAGGTGCAGGAAACACAGAGGGATGCTTCTGAGCAGGTTTGCGCATCGGAGGACCAGCTATTGTGAGCTATGAGAGCAGCCATCACACCCAACCCACGCTGAGAGCTTTTGTTCGTACACAGAGAAAACAAAGGACACACAAGTTCGCCACTCTTTCATATGGGGAGATTGCACAGAAAGAGAAAGCTGCCAACTTCCAGGGCACAGTGCATTTCTCGAGCTGACGTGGTTCACATGGTGTCTCCAAACTGCGCCGTTATGGGACTAAACACCAGCGTTTGAACTGATCGGTTGATAATGGGACAAAACCATAGAACCACAGCCACACTTCCTACAAGCATTGCACTGTAGTACGAGGACAGCTTGAAAGGCGTTTTTCCCCCCTCCCCCCTAAACACACACTTCGAACAAGAAAGCAGCCCAACAGTTTCTAAGACACAAGAACAGGACGTAGGTTTAGTCCTTCAGAACAAGCTGTCCGTCTCCATCAGGGTGTAGCAGCCATCTTGCACCAGAAATCAGCCCAGACTCTTCTTTTCCTTTCCTTATTCTTGTTAGTATCCAAGGACCTCTCATTTCCCGATTGATTTCTGACTGTATTTTCTGTCAAACATTCCCCTTTTCTTATTTCTCAGTGTTGCTCTGGCAGCCTAAATGTCTTTTTCTTCTCGTAGTTGCAGTTATCTCACTATTTCCCTGAACATCTGCAAGACAGCCCATCTGGGTTGACACAGTGAGAGATGAGGCAGACAGGCATTGCCAACAAAGGGCTCCTACTGCAGCAAGTGGGTGGTTGAAATCAGATGTTTTCTAAGACGTCTATGGGGACAAAGCCTTTCTTCTTCCCGCTGTATACTTTGATGAAGCCATCGTGTTCCTTTTCAGAAGTCACACAAATCTGAAGGCAAAGAAGGTATGAAAATAAAACACTAAACTCTTTGCCATGATCAAAGCAACAAATTATTCCACGTGGGTTTTATTCCAGGTATTATTCCAACAAATTATCAGGTGGGTTCCTGCTAGTTATTTCTATCTTCCTGCTAGTTATTTCTATAGGTAGAACCATCCCTTTTGGAGTCTGCCTGCTTTGATAAGAAACTCAAAGTCATATATTCAGAGAATCACCTCTCCCCCGCCTCCTGCAAGTGCCACATTTGTATAAGAAACATTAAAATCATTAAGAAATTTGTGCTGGATCAAAGACTTTGAAACTTGAATTGTGAAGCCTACTGTAGTGATGTGATTTAGTTCCTTGTGTACAAGAGGAATGGGTATTTCAGATCATGAGCTGAGCTATCTGGCTCCCTCAGCAGTTGTTGGTGAAAAGTAATTAGAATCCCAGACTGGTTTGTGTTGGAAGGGACCCTAAAGCTCATCCAGTTCCAACCCCTGCCATGTGCAGGGACACCTTCCACTGGAGCAGGTTGCTCCAAGCCCCTGTGTCCAACCTGGCCTTGAACACTGGATGGAGCAGCCACAGCTTCTCTGGGCACCCTATGCCAGCGCCTCAGCACCCTCATCATCATCACTGAATCATGACACCAAGTGGGTCACTCGCAGCAGCTGATCTGAGTGCAAGCATATTCTCTTTTGCATGTTCAAGGAGCCCAGGTACTCCTCAGGTGAGCAGTGGGTTATGTCATTTACTCAGCCCTTGCACTTACAGGTGCCTGTTTTGGGCACCAAAGTACGTGATCTGAATCCAGCTCTGTGAGTGTGTTTGCATCACACCTACTCCAAACGGAGGCAGTTGTTGTGAAACCATATGGTCTTTCCAATAGCACAAATATTACATCGTGGTAAAGGTTTGCTGTTGTTACATACACAGCATTTACTTCCAACAGTGATGCTGCCAGAGGGAAATGAAAGGTCATAAGAAGGAGGTGAAGCTGCTTCATGTTTGCTGCCTTCAGCACTTAGAAATTCTGAGGTGCATCTTTGTACCTGCAAACAAATGTCTGGGAAGCAAATGGACTCATTATTTTCTTACTTAAGCTACCTATTGAACAGTAACTGAACTGGATCCCTGTGGCAGAATGACTGAGCACACCAACAGAGCTGACATGCAATGAAATAAGATGATGTGTTGTTGTTTGGGCTAAATCATATGGAAAGCGTGGGAGGTGTGGAATTGATGCTGTTTAGTTTAGGCTGTGTTGTAAAGCAGCCCAGCTCATTTGTGCGTTATTCCCTATCACAGCAGCTGCATCACCATTTGAAGCACATACACACAGAAAGGGGTCTCTGACCTCTGATAGATGTTGGTCTGTGTCCCTAAGAAAGACTATGGCTGAGCATGGCAGAGCATTCCACACTGGGAAAGAGCATCTTGGTTGAAAGATGCCCCTTCTAGCTGATCCCTGTCACTGTGTGGGGAAATGAGCCTTTGCAGCCTTTTCTTCTGGTTACAAGGAATGCCTGCCTCCATCACTGTGCTTTCTGCCTAACCAAAGGGGTCTGCAGGACCCCTGGTTTCTGCATGGGCCAAAGAATCCCCAAAATAGATCTCCAGAAGATCTGCACTGCCTGCTGCCGCCGTGCATTTCTTGCTTAACCCTTAGTTGCTGTGCAGAATGTATTGTGAGATCAGAGTTTTCCCCTGATGTCAGCAAAATGATTTGTGGTCTAAAGACAAATACTGAGCTTCCTGAACACTGGTTTCCTTTATCTTTGGAGTGGAAAAGGGTGGCAGATTTGGTCTTTTGTTTAGAGGGGGTTCTTTGGTTCTGTTGCTGGTTTGAGTACTCCTTGTTCTATCAGTGGGTGTCCTCTGCTGTAGCAATAACTTCAGATCTTCACTGGGCAGGAGCAGTGCAAGGCACTCTGTAAGAACTTGTCTCTCTACATACGAATGCATTGATCTGAATTGTACCAAATTCAGCTGAAATTCTCCCAAATTCCAACTGAAATTCTCCCACCCTAATACACTAAGCCTTGTATATGCCAGCAGTCAGAGAACAGAGCATTTTCCCACTCTTTCGCAGGGAAGGGGATGTGGGGGGGACAGAACAAGCCTGCCCACAATATGCCACATTATCCAGGGCTTTGGACTGCACCTGATGGAGCTGTTGCCCTGGTGACAGATGCCAAACTCGATGGCTGTGACAGCACAAGGTGCCACAGCTTGTTTCGGTGCCACACATGATTTTCTGTGTCAGATTGGAAACTACCTAATCAAATGGCAACTGCTCAGGCTGGCATGTCCTGGGGGCAAGGCTGCTGGCCTGGCCAGGTAAAGGAGCCACTGAGCAGCCACTCCCCAGTAAATTTGGTAGCAACACAAATGGAGATGAACAGTTGGGTTTTCCCCTGCACCCAGCTCAACAGGTTAGTGGTGGAGTAAGCCCCAGAGTAAGAAATTGCATCTCGGGCTGCTCCTCAGGCATCAGAACCAGCACAAAGTGGGATCTAATGTTCTATAAAGTCAATTCTCGATTCTTTCATCTCACTTAAAAACCCCTAAACCCAAACCATTCAGACCATGACTGCTGTCTGAACTTGTCAGCATCTGCCCTGAGGGGTTTTTTACCCAGCAGTCAGCCTGGAGCAGATGGAGGACAGGAGCAATTAGGAAATGATCCTTTAAGCTGCAGCGTCCTTAATGCTCTCCTGTTCTTCTAAGTCCCGTGCTTTGAATGTGGCCTCAAGTGGCAAATTCTGTTTGTCCAGAAGTAATTTTGGACTTGCTCTAATTTTATGCTGCTATCTCTTTCTTATCTCCTCTCTCCTATATATGTAATATATCTCTCCTATATATGTAATACATCTGTCAGCCACAGACTGGTTCTGATCAAGCAGGGATTTGGTTGTAATGACATTGCAGCTGCAAGAGCTGTCCTGGAGCCTGAAGACCAGGTGAAGTGCTCTGAAAGCTCAAGTCTTCTGTTTGTCTGTAAGAATGGTAGCACAGGGTCACTGTGAGTTTCTGCATCTGTGCTGAAGTTCTTGCTTATGTGAGCTTTGTGGATGGAAAAGTAAGGAGTTCAGTTTTCATACCCCTTTAGTCATAGTGAAAACAATGATGACAGGGTTTACATCAGTTGTTTCATTGGCTTTTAGACAGAGAGCACCAGCTTGTTTTACCTACAGCACTTATTTAGGGCTTTAAATATGACCTGGACTGAACTGGATGAATGAATGAGGACACCCCTCCCTGTTCAGCAAGACTGACGTCAATGAAATCAGAGGCAGCAGGAAAAAGCCTCACTGTGAAGTGCATCAGTTATAGCTGGGGAGCATGTGAAGAACTGCAACCTCCCCTTCTGCACTGCGTTTGTGCTTTATGTGGTTCAGACCAAATGCGTAAGTCACCGTAATGCAACTGATTTTCAAAGGCAGCTGAGTCATGCTCTTGGGAGTTCAGCTTCTTTTAGAGTATCACAGATGAAAGGTGTGGGGACATAAAGGAATTCCTGGGCAGTGAGATGAAAACCCAGGTAGAGACAAAGCATCCAGTCTAATCAAGAGAAAACCTGAGGCAAGTGGATGCCCCAGGGCTATAGACCTGGGCTGGAATCCTGCCTTGTTAAACCCAGCCTCATGGATATGTTCAAGCCCATTCCCAGGCTCTCCTGGAGTGGCAGGACCATATCTGCACACAGCTGCTAACATACACATGGCTTCTTGAAATCCATGTGATGGGTATTGGGGTCAGGAGGGAAGTTTGTCCCTTGGGCTGTGGTGCCAGGCTGCCAGCTCTGGTTCAGAGGTTGTGGCCACCACCACAGCAGTGGCCTATGGCAGAATCTGGCTGGGAGATGCTTTCAGTAACAGGTCTAGTTTACATCAGTGACATTCACCATCTCAAAATGGATCTGTTGCACTGACCTTTATGTAAACTCACAGTACACATCTAGATGAGGCAGAGAGTTTCTGATTGACAGTCCTGTTGCAAATGTTGTGGTTTGGGGTCATTTCCATTGCACAAGATGACTTGTGCAATTTGAAATCAATTGTGCTATTCAACCACAAAAAGCCCAACTCTAAAGTGCTTTGTATCAGTGGACGTCAGAGGCAGCCAGAGAAGGGCAGGAGTAGCTTGGGTTTAAAGAAGCTACTTCCTTTATTTAAGTAGGATGTCATAAAAGGAGTAAACCCAGACATTCAAACAATAGATTATTATGACTACTTTAAATATAAGGATGACCAGAAAGGTTCGAGGCATTTTAAGAGACACTTTTCCAAACACTGGTGATGTGGTGGCTTTTCCTTTTGTGAAAAGAGGCTGAATCAGAGCCTGTAGTCATGCAAAGAAGCATTTGTATAATGTGTGGTAATGGATTCAGGTGGCCTAGAGCAGAAGTTACAGGCTGGAGAAAACGTTATATTTCCAAGTGATGGTACAAGCAACCAGAGATGGAAGTTATGCAGCCAGCGTTGTGTGTGAAACAGCTTAGAAGAGTGGAAAGCCACAGAAATCGGCTGGGTTCGGTCACCCTGTTAATAATGGTGCTTTATTGATGTCAGGGCCTATGTCTGCTGCTCTCCTACAGAGTCCTGATTGAGCCCTGTGGTCCCCAGTCAGCTTCTGAACTGGTTTCAGGACCCACAAATCTGTCAGTGAACCCTAAACCCCCAGAGGTTGCTGTCTGAAGCACAGCCCCCATTCCCCCCCAGGCTGGGTTTCACATTTCATAATGAACTTTCCAAGGCATCCTTTGGGAAGACAAGATTGCTCAAGATGGGTGAGCAAATTGCGTTGTTTTTCCCTCAGCCCTGTCCTGCAGTATTGGCTTTGCCAGGAAGGTTTGCATGAAGATGAAGCTCAAAATGTTATTGCCAGGCCATGAAACTGCCCAGGGATTCCAGAGGAAGCCTCAGCCATTGAGCTTCAAACTTTGAAAACGTCTCTGCTTGCCTGAAAAGGCTTTTCTTATGGTGGTTCTGTGGCTTTGCTGACGTGAGTGCCTTTTGCCTTAGAAGAACAGACTCTCTACCTGGGAACATTCATCTAAAGCACAAAAGGGACAGAGACCTGCAGTGTAAGCCATGGAGGGCATCAAGCAGTACAATCAGTCATGGAATCCCAGACTGGTTTGGGTTGGAAGGGACCTTAAAGCTCATCCAGCTCCAACCCCTGCCACGGGCAGGGA
>JANHGB010028616.1:0-47374 GCA_026283785.1 Coracopsis vasa | reverse complement strand
TGCTTTCATGGCTAAATACAGTAGATATCTGAACACAGTGCTTGGGCTTCCACAAAGAAACACTGTTGTAAAGACTAAGCTGCCAACAGTTTTGTTCTTTCTTTGTCAGATGACTGAGGTTTTTCACTGAAGTGAGCTTGCACTTCATGGTGTTGAGACTCTCACTATTCTGTCTTAGGAGCTGAAGTGCTGTCTCTGGCACCTGGTTGTAACAGTAAGGATGTACAGATTGGCTAAAGTGACCTTCATAGTTTGACAGTTGATTATTTAAGAACACAAAACTGTGATACAGGCTTTCTATTTTTGATGCTTCCGTACCAGACAAAATGAGGACTTCCTCTTGCACTGTTGTGTTCTATATCTGTAAGTCTCAGAGTAATTGCTGACAAAGTACAAATGTGATATTTGGTGGGTTTTTAGTTGCTCTGAATGTACCAAGAGAGAACAGTTTATGTATATGAATAAATTTCCACATTCCCTAGCCTATAGGGACTTGATGGTTTGATGTTCAAGTTTTATCATCTTTTTTCACTGTTTTATGTTGGGTACCAGTGCTTTATTTTAAATTCTGATCACCTTTATTTCTTCTTCTAGAAGTCGAACTGAACCAGTGAGTGGAACATCAAAAGCAGTATGTAAAAACCCAATCTCACACTTTTTTCTACACACTGCACTTAATTTTACACAATGTAGCCTTTTATTAATTTTCCAAACATTAACTTAATCTATTTTCCAGTAAAATATAGTGTTTGTTGTAAATACAATGTATTTGATTCAGCATAGTAAAAACTGAGTAATGCCATTATTTGCAGAGTTCTAATGTGAATATGGGTATTTGTGCTAGTACTGGATTGTATTTCCTATTGCATATGATAGACTATTCCTGTATGACTCTGTGTTGTACAGATTCTGTGCGCTCGGGTTCAGATCCTGGCGGTTGGAGGTTTGCACAATTGAACATGGTGCCATGTTCTACATCTGTCTGTCTATAGCTAGTAATATGTATGTTTGTATAGGTTGTTGTGTGCTTTTTGTTTCTTGCAATAAAAGTTGTTTGGAGTGTACTTCTGCCATTTTCACATTGTATCACTTAGCTTTTTGTTTTAAATACTTTTTTTTTTCTTTTTTTTGCCTAATGGTTTTTGAAGATGTGCTCAAAAACCACTGAGAAACCACTGTTGTTAACCTTGGTGCTGTTCCTTCTGACTTGGGGGTTCAAACAAATCCCAACCCCTACATACCCCGTGCGTTCTGAGGACAGTTCTGTGCAGCTGAATTGATTCCTTTTCATGTCCTTAAATACTTGGGCATTTGTCCTGAAACTGTGTAACTAAGGTGATACTGTTTGGGCCCCTCTGAGTACCTGAATGTCTTTAATAGATTGCCATGAATTTAAATATCGTTGCTACACAAAGTGGTATTCTAAAGTTCTGCATTTGCTCTTTTCCCTTTACCTGATGAAGCTGTTTCATAGTTTGCAAATGAAAATACCTAAAACAAATTCTGGCACAAGGTCAGAGCCTGGTGCATTGCTGGGTAAACCCCTGTTGTTTTTCTGCGCTGCCTGCAGTACATTTTTGGGTCTGGGTGACTTCAGGGTTGGGTGCTGCTTTCATCTCCCAAAGGTTAAGCCTTTCTTTAGTATACCACCGCTTTGAGTTTGTATTTGGAAAAGGGGCAGCATTTTTCAGGTTTGAAAACACTGTTGTCTGCTGCTAAATTATAAGTAACACACAGAAATACTGGGCTGGTAATGGTCTAGATCTTGATTTGCCTCTTGGGTCAAATATGATGTGTAAATGCTCATTACGAAATAGTCCTTACAGTATAAAAGTTACAACTTGGTGCTTTTTATTTTTCATCTTTATTTCAAGTATATCTGCTTTCCTTCACTAGACTGGTGTGAGGCATTACACTAACCCTGGATCATTGGATCTTACCATTTGATAAGCGCTTAGGATACCTTGATGTAGAAATTGATGAAGTCAGGGTCTGTGTTCTGTGAAGGATACAGCCTCTGATTCTCACGGAATGCCATCCAACAACTGCAAATTGAAAACTTGTGTGTGTAGGTCTAAAACAGCACTAAGTCCAAATCTGCATCCGTAATTCTATTGCTGATTGATTCGAATTCCTTTTTGGACATGAATGCCTCTCATTGCGAGTTGGAGATAGTTTGCCCAGTGACCCTAGTAGTTAATGTAATGCATTTATGTAAACCACTTTTACAGGATTTGATCTAATTCCAATGGGTTTTTATTTCTTGAAAACAGTTACTTTTCTTTTTGTTTACTAGCATGTGTATAAACACAAATCACATGTTCATAAATAAAGTTAACATTCTTTTAGCCTTGTGTGTTCCCTGGCATGTCTGTATTACATTTCTAAGTAGCATCTTACCATAAGCTAACATAGATACTTCAAAAAAGATAAAATCCTGGAGTGGGAGGGAAGACTTAGTGTTAGTTAGAACTAATTGAAGTGAATGAAAGAGCAACGCATTCCCTTCTGTTTGCTCTGGTTGTACCTGGATTGGGTTGTGGGTAGCATAGGGAGGGTGGAAGCCTCACATCACTCTTAAGTCCTTTCTCTTACTGTAAAAGCACTGCAGCCTCAGGTGCTTCTGGTGGTGGAGACACACTGAGCACTGTTAAAGCTAACTCAGGGCCTGGTCTGAAGCATGGGGGTTTGTTCATTGGGGTTTGGGGTTTATTTTTCATACATGTATTTCTGTCTGAATTTGAAAGCAGAACCTGGGTCTTAGAGTGGCAGGAGTAAATCCCTGGAAAACTTGCCGATTCTTGTTGAAGGGTAAAGCAGCAAAATGGAAATGAGTTAAGATTTTTTTTTTAAAGGATGCACAAAGCCGAACTCTGTTTCTTCATTGTCTTGCTCTTAGGTTAGCTGTCATTCTACACCCAAAGTTGTGCTGCTGTCCTACTCTTAATACAGCCAGAGCAAGAAGGTGGATCATTTTTGGTTTAGTATTCCCATTTCAGGAACTGCAGGGATCTCCAGTTGATGCTTGTCCTTAGAGGCTGCAGAAGTGCAGAGAGTCCTTCCTGCTGGTTTAATGCCATCAGGCACAAGTGTGACCCTTCCTGGCTGGGTTTTTAGTTCAGCCAAGCTATAGGGGTTAGGAAACCACTGTGATTTAAATGTAGCACTCCAGCAGTGAGATCAGCCTTTTCCTCCCATTTTCTGTCCCCTGTCCCACTTGCTTTGCATTAGTTTCTGCTTAGTCTTTTCTTTGAAATGGGAGCTAATACACTGACTGTTGAGTATGGTTTGGGAGGGGGGTTGCCCGTGTCACCTCCCCAATTCTTCTGCAGTTTTATCTGTGGGTTGTATGCAAGTATCATGGAGCTGTTGTTTGCGCTGGACTGAGTGAAGGGACTGGCAGGAATTGAGCAGAAATTTAAAGGTGGGAATAGACACAGGAATGTAGGGTCATTGGAAGGCGGCTGTTGGGCAAACATACCGCATAGTCCATTGATTATCTATTTGCTGCTTTTGATATCTCCGGAGTAGAAAGGAGTGCTACTGCCTCCTTTAAGGAATTGGACTGTTGCCTGCAGGCCATCTAATAACTGCTTCCTAAAAAACCCCAGAGCTAGTTCATAGTTTACTAACTGTTCTGTTTTGATTACTGGTCAATCCTAGACCACTTAACACCAGGCTCCAACAGGGAGCTTCTCTAATCCCTTGTTTCCTTTTGAAAAACCATGGAATGACAGTGGTTGGGCTTGCCATGAGAGAACACGGGCCTGTTTTCCCACAGGCAAAAAAGAGTGGCATATGGAGTGTGAAGCTACAGAATCCTTGATCAGACTTTCTTTTAACAGAACTAGGTACAAAATGTTCTCAAAAGGAGGACAGTTCAGTCTTTGGTAAGACTTGTAATGGAAAGAAGGTCTCTCCTTCCAGATCTGGATGTTCCTCTCCAAATGCAGATTTTAAGAGCTTGTAGTTAGTAATGCAGGAATGTTGTATGTGCTCTCCTAGGCATGTAGAGAAGGAATGATTAATGGACTTGAGGTATTTTTTCCCCAGTCTGCTAAAACTGGTCCTTCAATTCTTTATTACCTAGTTTAGGGAAGGACAGAAGCTTTCTCCAGTTCATTGGCCTCGTGAGGAGAGCTGTTCAGTTTTCATCTTGACATTTTATTCTGTGGTTTTGAACAATTTAAGACACAATAAGCAGTGATTCAAGTGTCTACCTGATAATGTTTTACTTGTTTAAGCTGAACTGCAGCTTGTGGCATAATATCATTCAGTATAGTGGAACAGGAAGAAGAGTTTCCCTTTTCACTTGTGGAAAGACTGCTCCAGTGTTTAGTTCTCAGCAAACACTGTGGCCCATTCCTAGCTAGTGGCCTGGGACTTCATTCCTACAAGCTGTAGCTGCAGGTAGCTGGAAGGGAGCAGTGTAGTTCCATTGGAGAGAAAAATACAGGGCTGTGCTCTGAATCAGTGTTTTCAATATCAAGAGTGTGCTTTGCGCTTTCTGCCTTTGTTCATTTAGTCCTGAGTTTGGTTGAGTAGCAAGGAAATACTAAATTCTCACTTCCCAAGCTAATTTAGATAGTATGGCCTAATAGTGGTCCGATAAAATACAAGAAAGGAGTTCTCTCAGTTTTCATAGGCTACTCTATCATGATAAACACGTTTATTTAAATACAGTTTCAGCAGTTGTTTTCTTCTAGGCAGAGTGGTGGGGTACTGTTAGGACTGATGCCTTGGATCGGTGGGTTTAGTTGGGTTTGCTGGGGTCTGAGTTTGGCATTTTTAAACTTACCGACAAGAGAGGCAGAGTTCATGGCTCAGGGCTCTTGCTTCATTCTGACAGCCGCTGTTCTGGGTTCATGAAAGCATAACCATGTGCATTTGTAACTTATTAACTGACACACTCCACTGAAGCTTCCTGCAGTGATTCTTTAAAGCACTTTTTAACTGACAACGTCCTTCCCCTTTTGACTCTTCAGCCCCTGTGAGCATCTGGGAGGGTCCCTCTGTGAGATACTCTGGAGCAATAAGTCCATCTCAGGCGGGTTTGGTTATTTTAGTTCCTTATCATTAACCACATAGGAGCCCTTAAGCTGCCATAGGTTTGGACTTTGTTTTGACTAATTGACACTGGGTTGGAAATGCCTCTTCCAGGGACACTCAGTGGGTGTAGGGCAGCCTTTCAGACTACAGTAGAGGTTAACTGTTGCCATGTTTTGATTGTAGAACTTGAATATGTGTTTAATTTTTTGTGAACAGATTGATGACTCTTCTGCATCTATTTCTCTGGCCCAGCTTACTAAGGTATATATATATATATTCTTGTCAAATACTTTAAAGAAAAGTGTTTATTTCTTATTTCTAAATCTCTACTATGCTCTATAGCTGGATAACTGTTGTTAAGCTTTAGCTTAATCCTTAATAATTTAAAGTATTCATTTTAACTTTAAAATGTGTGTATATTTTGATACTATCCTGTAAAGAGTAGTTCCCAGTTTGGGAAGATAGAAGGGGAGTGCCTTATCAGCCTCAGCATAATGTTGCAGTGTTACTCATCCTCAAGACACAAAGAAGAAGCCCTTCAGAAGCTCTTTACCGTTTTTCATACCTTTGGGTTATTTTGCGTTGGAAACTAACACAATTTTTGCAGAAGAATTTAATTGGCTGTAAGTTATGGACATTGCAGGGGGGCTGCAACAGCCACAATAACATGGACAATTGCATGGCTTATTTCTGAATTCCTAGTCATTCCAGTTACAGAGCCATTCTTGGAATGCTGCACAATTCCATAAGCTGTAGTAGACAGTGGACAACCCGATCTAATTTGTTTGAACGCAGACTGTGTAAATTGTGTAAATGTACCTAATTGTTCATAGGAATATACCAATGTGTATGTGTGGCATAAACTAGCAGCTGTGACCTTCTGGAACTGTTGTAATGCCATGTTTTGCGATGGAACTGCTTGCTTTTTTTGCTCAACAATGTGTAACTTTGTCTGGGAAAGCACTAGTGACTGCACTCGGTGAAAAGGCGTAGTGCCGGCCGCTTAACTCCTAGTCTTTGAAGTGACAAAGCTTAGAGAAGGCAGGGCCCAGTGCAGAGGAGCTAGCTCTTTCTTCCCAAAACAAAGGCTGGAGCTAATTTCCAAGAAAGAGGAATCTTTTCCCCCTGGTGACTTCTTCCCTGTCCCACTGCAGAAATCAAATTGTGTGCATTGGGGCAAAAAAAGCCCCAGCAAAATAGTTCTGGAGGTAGCCACCAAAAGCAATTGGTCTCCATTAGTGCTGTCCCTAACCGTGTCCTCGGCTCTGTAAACTCATGTGAAGTTTTACTCTAAAATGTGACAAACTATCCAAGTGTGTACACAGATAAACTTTGGAGGAAAACTAAGGATTTCAGGCAAATGCAGGAACATATCAGAAAGCAGCTCAAAACTGTTACTTCCTCTAACCTCTTGAATCCAGGCTGCCTTAGCGTGGAGGCAATGTGTTAACAGTTTTCTGGTTTATTATTGCTCTGTATTAAATGCCATCTTTGAATTTTGGTCTATTCCTAGTAATGTTTTGTGGGCTTTGGATGTATTTTGTAAACCGTTTGGGTTCAAACAAATTAGTCAAATACCTGTAAAGTTTTCTGTACGTGTTAATGGCAATGATTTCATAGCTGTTGATCTGGATTGTGTTACTGTTGGGAAACTCCTGTGTACATGAAACAACCATTTAATAAAAAGTTGAAACTAGTTGGTTGCTTTTGTGAATGAATGCATATAAAACCAGAACCATGAGTGCTTGATCTGAATGGTAGGTGCTTGAAGGTCCAAATCATTTACAGTCACTCCCTTAGACCCTGCTTGTATCTGGACTAGTGTGTAATAAAAATACTTTAACAAATGCTTCTTAAATCAGCTGGCTTCAGTAATTTGAAGATCTAGTTCTGCATAAGGTTTCTATTACAATTTGTAAATTAAAAGGACACAGTCAACTGGGAAGAACCTGCAGATTGCTCTTATTGTAGTTAAATCATTTAATCTGGAGAAGTTAGTGGGGGGAACATGCAGTTTGGGCTGCCCGCAGCACATGATGATCACATTTCTGCTGAAGAGAATCTTGTGTCTTTCTGAGGCACTAGAAAGAGCTGAATTCTTTTAATGCTTCCATGTCTGAATTGCAGTAAGCAAAAACAACTGCCCCAACTCCTAAGTTGTGTGTCCTTTTAATGCTGCAAAATGTAGATAATGCTACTTGCATACATCTTAATCAATTGTACAGTGTATATCTTCTCCTTCAAATAGTCTGGAGCTTCAAAATCAGTTTAAAAACACTGGATAGTGTATATATTTTTTTCTACACATTGCTTCAGTCCACGTGGAAGAAAACTGGACTGATTACACAAGCCTTTATGTCAGGTACAAACAGAGCCTAAGGTTTGAGTGCCCAACAATGCTCTTTTCAAGTAGGCTGACAGGCACATAAACATCATGTAATGGCGTAAGGACTCCCCAGAACATCTTCAGGACAAATATATTTTATATAAGCAGCTGTTTTCATGCAAGCTCAGCTAGTGTTGTGCTGCTCTTTACAGGATTGGATGAGTGGTGTTGTCTTTGGCTGTGTGGGCTTAAATGTGTTTCTAATGTGTGTGTCAAATAATTGCCTGTTAAACAGACCGCCAATCTGGCTGAAGCCAATGCTTCCGAAGAAGATAAAATAAAAGCTATGATGACACAGTCTGGCCATGAATATGATCCAGTCAAGTAAGTGTCCAGAATGTCAAATGTGTTCTCTGAAGATTGTGTACAAATAGTGGAGATGTTGGTTTTAACAAAACACACACCCAGCCCTTTCTTTTTTTCCCCAAAACCTTCTAGTTACATGAAGAAGCCCGTGGGTCCGCCTCCACCATCGTACACTTGCTTTCGCTGTGGGAAACCTGGCCACTACATAAAGAACTGCCCAACAAATGGGGTAAGGTGTGGGGGGGGGCGCTTGTGCTCTTGCTGAGGGTTGCATTTTGTTACCTTGGCAGTTGGTAACAAATCCAGGCGTGCTCATGTTAAGAACTGCTTCTTTCTAGGTCGTAGGCATTAAATGTGTCTGGATCTTTCTCTGTGAACTTTCAAGTGTGTTTTGATGTGTTTTGATATTACTGGGAATTTTTCTCCTTTTTAACCCTTTCTTTTCTTGACAGTTCACAATTTTTAGTATTCTGTGTAAAAAGATGGTTCTGTTGACCCCATGTGTTAAATATTTTCATGTTTTACTTACCCGAGTTTCTGGTTGAGTATTCACACGTTTAGTACTAGTCACTGAATGTATATGCATGAGGTGTGAAGTCAGCCTTCACCTATAGCTGGTGAATAGAAGTTTTTCCAGTGGCTGATCAGAGCCTTGACTTAAGCTCTGTCTTGGAATTTGGAGGAGGAGCAGGTTTGTACCTCTTCTCCCAGGGAATGGTGAACTAAGGCATGTTTCACCCTTAAGGAACCTGAGGTTAAGCCAAGAATATCAACTGAGCTCAAAACTCTGCTCAAGCCTTTGGAACATCCTGGCCATGCTCATTTAGGAAAATTAGTGTTTTAGTTGAGCAACTCTTATGCTAGGTAAAAGGAGAGGATTAAAGGCTTTTGGTGCTTAAAATGGTAATTGCAGTCTCATTTGAAGTGTGTGTTTGAGATGAGGAATGTGCATTTCTTTTCTTAACAGGACAAAAACTTTGAGTCTGTTCCCAGAATTAAAAAGAGCACAGGAATTCCAAGGAGTTTCATGATGGAGGTGAAAGATCCCAACACCAAGGGTGCCATGCTCACAAACACTGGAAAATACGCCATACCAACCATTGATGCGTAAGTATGGAATCCATTGGGAATTCCTGACCACAAAGGGAGTGAGAGAAACCGTATGTAAATGCCTGAGTAGCACTGCAACCAAGTTGGCCAGAATCTCTAGTGAAGGGAGAGAGTCATTGTCATTGTATCAACCTTAAAATCATAGTGTGAAACAGACTGAAGGTTCACTGTTGCTATAAGCTGAGAAAATACTGTGTGTGCTGACAAAGAGTGGCTGCTTTAAAATGCACTTGGTGGCACGTCAGTTTTTCTGTCATGGATCTCCTTTTGTAGAAGCTGTGGCATTGACTTCTTTCCTTTATCAAATGCAATTACTTGGAGACTAGCTTTATCCTGAGCCTGCAATTTACATTTGCCCTCTGGCAAAGGAGAGATGGGATTCATTTCATCTGATTTCTAGTTGTCAAATATTTTTCTACTCTGAGCTAATCTCTCACTTGATCCAATGAATGGGAGAGTTCTGCAGAAGGGAGATTGTTCCCCCTCCCTATTGTAGTGGTGTGGCTGTAGAAAAGTAGTTGAAACTAAATGTCTGTGTTTCAGAAGGCTGATGTGGAGTGAGGATTCCATCTGTTACCTTCCTTTGGTAAAATGCAAAGCTTGGAAAAGTTTCCCTTTAACTTTTTTCTTCTTCTTTCCCCACCCTCCCTCCAGGGAAGCTTATGCTATAGGAAAGAAGGAAAAGCCTCCTTTTTTACCAGAGGAGCCGTCCTCCTCCTCAGAAGAAGACGATCCTATTCCAGATGAGCTGTTATGTCTCATTTGTAAAGATATCATGACGGACGCAGTTGTTATTCCCTGCTGTGGAAACAGTTATTGTGATGAATGTAAGTGTGTGTTAATTTGAAATGTCAAATCTAATCTGCTGAAAGCAGAAATGGGAAATAAGGAAATTATTACTAGTTCTATTTAATACTTGAGTATACTTTGAACAGGAATATATAAGAGTATAAGGGGGGAAGAAATGGCAGAAAGCTTTTTTCCCTTCTTATGTATCTAGTTAAGCCCTCTTTACGCATGGAAGAACAAGTATGAGAAGAGGGATAACTCTGCAGGTGATTACAGTATTAGATATCAAATACACTGAGTTTGTCCACAACCCTTTCTCATACGTGATTATACAGCCAAGTCTGGTGACTTACTCAGGTCTGCAACACACAGACGGTTGGGCATTTAATCCATGTTCTTCTCCATGGGAGTGGTGGTTAAAACCTTCAGAACTCAGGCCTGCCAGTGTTTTTTTGAGGTGTGTTTTATTCATTTACCTGAAGGTTGTCATAGAAGTGTTTTTAGAATTTATTAGAACCCCAAGTATTTCCTTAGTTTGGCTAAAAATGGTTTTGATTATTCTAATTCACAGGTATTAGAACAGCATTACTGGAGTCTGAGGAACATACGTGCCCAACGTGTCATCAGACAGATGTTTCTCCTGACGCTTTAATTGCCAACAAGTTCCTACGCCAGGTAGCAGCTGTTTCTGTGTAAACTGTAAGGGAAGTCTATTTGTAACAAGCAGAAAGGGAAGAAAATATCAATTTGTATCTCCTTAAGGGTAAATTGAACAAGGCTACGTTTACTTTTCAGATACCTTGTCTGTTGTTAACAGAAGCTGACAACTCATTAGAGACGATTTGGCAAATTGAGGTCACGCTGTTGTTTAACATCATTGCCTTTCACATTTGATGTTAACACTGAAGTGCTTGAAATACAGATGCTCTTGAGTTACCAATCATTAACATCAGTGTTCCATGTGCTGAATTCATACAGCTGTGTGTTGATTTAGTTCGAGATTGATGGCATTTACAGGAATACACAAGTAATTGTACTCTGTGGAGAGTTTGTTCCTACATCTGCTGAAGTTTCATTGTACCTTGTTGTAAATGTTCCTCTGCCTTTAGGCTGTGAACAACTTCAAAAATGAAACCGGTTACACAAAAAGGCTCCGTAAGCAGATTCAGCAGCAACAGCAGCAGCAACAGCAGCAGCAGCTGCCGCCACCACCACCACCTCCACCACCTCTCATGAGACAAACAATAACACGCAACCTGCAGCCTCTGCTCCGGCCAACGAGACCGGAACCACTGATGATTCCATTAGCTTCTCTGGCTTCTCGTTCTGCTCTGTCATCTTTGGCTCCAGGTCCATCATCTGTGGCAGCTGGGCTACCTGTAAATCCATCTTCTGTTGTCGTCTCTGATCTCCCTCCAGCAGTGTCCCTGTCTCTCCGTGGTGAAAAGCCAGATGGGCCTTTCCGGTGAGTAAATCTGTAGACAAGATGAATATCAAAGACACCAAAATGCTGGAGTCAGATTCTTGAGTTCTCAGCTAGTGATTTGTGTATAATTAGGGACAGTTCCAGGTAATTGTGGAGGTTCTGGGTTTTGTTTTTACTTTGATAAGTTCAAGTGTGCCTTATTCAAGAATTTCCTCAGAAGTATTTCTGCTTGGTTCCCTAACAGTCATTCAGTACAGGTTTACCCTGGAGGAGGAGCCTTTTGGTCCCCAGAAGCCTTTGATTTTAAGTGGCTAGCAATTCCTGAAGGAACCAGTTAGTTATGCCAAACCTTGAGTGCATCTATTTCTCTTTAGTACTGGGGAAATACTTTCATGAAGTGTAAAAGCAGGATTATAGGTAAAATTGACCAGGTGTTTTCACATGGCTTTTTTCTACAGTATTTTTCATCACTATTACGATAAGTTAGAGTCATCCTCAGTAATACAAAATGTAGTCAGTGATGCATAATGAAACCGAAACGCTATAGATTTGAAGTATTTATAAACATGACAGTCTAATTTTGCAACCCAGTGAAGTCATGAAAATACATTAAAGATCTGGGCTATTGTTCAGGGCTTACATCCTTCCAGCTTTATGCCCTGCATGCAAATAGCTGCTCTGTCCACAAAACTGCCAGGCTCGGCTGTACTGCTCAGCACAGAGGATCACAGTTCAGCAGAACCTCTAAGGCAGCCTCTGAACTAGTACATGCACATTTCCTAATAGCATTTCAGTTCCTGCATCTTCTGAAACTCTGATCCATTCCCATGCAGCCTGCTTAATAAAACATTGTTTGAGTGAGCTCTTTGAATACCAGGAGCCCAAACTGATCTCTGGTCAGTGCTTCCTTTGGAATCTGCCCACCTCACATTTGTCAGTCTGGGGAAGATTATATTCTGCTTTTTTCTCTATTTACAGCAGCCAGCCTTTCCTCACCTGGGACTTTGTATTTCCAGTGGCACTTCAAAGCACTGTTTGAATAACCTAATCTGTTGTTTTGTAGTGATGATACTGTTATACCTCCTGCTGCTCTGGTGACTGCTGCTGAGCTTTCTAAATCTTCCCCCCTGTCAATCACCAGTCTGTTGGAAGAGAAGGTAAATTTTATTTCAACGTAAGCAGTGGTTCTTGGATGTTAGTAGAGCTCATTTCCTAACTGTTGCTTTTCTTTCCAAGGGCTATCAGGTTCCTGTACTAAGACAACCAGCATTACCAAGTCTTCTGGGCCCTCAAGGGCAGTCCATACCCACAACTGGTAAGTAACGATAACTTCGGAATTTCTTCTAAAATATCATATTTAGAAAAGCTGAATGGTTGAGAGGTTTTTCTTTTTCTTCTTCCCACTCCCAAAGGTCATCCCATGAGAGCCGGAGCCATTCGCTCAGCAGGCGGCAGACCAGGCTGGGAACTGTAAGTATCCGACACAAATTCTATATATTGCTACTACTTGTGAGCTGTTAAATTAGGCTGTACCACGTAACTTACACATCTGCTGGTTTATAATGAAACAATACGCACAGAGAGCTCTGGAGAATACAAGTGGTAATTAATTTTTCAATGGCTTAATTTGAATTACCTTTAACAGAGGGGATCTGTGCATGCAGAAAGATCATGTAACATGAAACTCCAGTCCATTATTGAAGAGAGGACTCTGAAAAATGAACTCTCTTTGAGGAAACCATAATTACATGTAAAAATCAAGTCTAAAGATCAATGGAAGGCCACCCATTTGATCACTGGCTGAATAGGGCTGAAGAAATTGATAGCCCAATAGAAATCAGCCTCCAGCATTCTTCATCAACTTAGTTGGTGCTGATTGAGCAAATGATTGGAAGAATTGACACTGTTATTTTATGACAGTTTTGAATTTCTCTGATTTAGTCATCTCAAATAGCCAGGCTGCCCTCTCTCAGTTGGAGAGAGGGGAACCTGTTCTATATGGTATTGCAGTGTCAAGTTAGTCGTTTTGTATGCATACATATATATATAATGTTACAGATGGATTGTAAGGGTCCGTTGCATTTATAGAATCTTAAGATCAATCCAAACAAAACCCAGGATCAATCCCACAGATTGCCTAAAATCTCATATTCAGTAAACAAGAAAATAAGAGTTCAGGGACAAGAACAGGCCAAATTCATCATCACGAGGCAACACCGTAGGAAGCGTAGGTGAGAGAAGTTAGAAGAAGCTTGAGAGAAGATCAGTTTATGTTTGTGCAGTACTCTGAAGATCAGAAGTGTGAAGTGCCTCAAGGAGTGGCAGAGCAGCAGTGGGCACTAGGTGCATGGGAGATGGGAGTCTCTTAAGCATGGGCAGCACCATCCCCAGTCGGAAGGCTGAGTTTAAGGAGAGAAGACTGAGGGAACTGCTGAGGGTGAGGATGTGGAAGGCAAGTATGAGGATCAAGAAATGGCTGTGGTCTCAAATGAACAGAAAGCAGGGAGACAAATGCTTCAGTTGAGAGCAAGAAGTGCTCGCCACCATGCTCCCGCTTCATTCGCTTTCCTCTTTGAAGTCAGGGCAGGGTGTGACAAACAGTGACACGAGTTTTTGGATTTCTTTAGAAGTTCAAATCGAGGACGCCTGCATGGTGACCGTGCCCAAAGGACTCAGGCCCCATCACTACCAGCATCAGCACCAGTCTTTGTGCCTGTGCCTCCACCTCCCTTGTATCCTCCACCACCACATGCACTTCCTCTTCCTCCTGGGGTACCACCACCACAGTTTCCTCCTCAGTTTCCACCTGGGCAGCCTCCATCCGCTGGGTACACTGTCCCCCCTCCAGGATATCCCCCAGCTCCTGCAAACATGTCATCAGCGTGGGTACCAACAGCAGTACCAACGGCTCATTCCAATACCATCCCAACGACACAAGCACCTCCCTTATCTAGGGAGGAGTTTTACAGAGAGCAACGGAGACTTAAAGAGGAGTAAGTATTCGGCTCGCTGATGTTGCGTTGCTTTTTACTGTTGTATTTCGGTAGCGTATCGGACCGCAGTTACACTAAAGTGCATCTGAGATAAGCAAAAATGACATAGTGTTTCTTCCAGTATACTTTTCCATTGCAGATGGTAAACATGCAAAGCTAAACCAGACAAATGTAATTCTAAAACTTTCCCTAAAACGTGTAGGAATTCTCAACTGTTTTTGCTTAAATAGGATGTTCACCTGTTGCGTTGCATGCAGTATACATTTTCTCATATTGGCCATGTTTTGTTTCTTGATGTCTTTTGTAATAAAGGTCAAACTATAATTGTAATAAAGGTCAAACTTATTTTAACAGGGAAAAGAAAAAGTCCAAACTTGATGAGTTTACAAATGATTTTGCTAAGGAATTGATGGAATATAAAAAGATTCAAAAGGAGCGTAGGCGTTCGTTTTCCAGGTAACTGCTTTACATGTCCGTAATGGAGAAGCAGATTGTCTAGAAGAATCAGGAGGAGTTCACTCCACCTCTGTCGTTAGATGGATTGGATGATTCAGGGGATTAGCAGTGATAGGAGTTCCATGTGCAGGTTACTAGCTCACTTAGCTTACTATGTTACGGCAGTGATTAGTGGACTGGTAGTTAGAACTGAGCAGTAGCTGTCAAGGAGCAGGGCTCTCTTATACAGTATCTCTGCAGTGACATCCTTCCCCTCCGGACAGCGTGAGGAGGCCAGAGACTGGACAGGGATAATGACTGGATTTTCTGCGTCTCCCTACTCTGATTGTAACCATTACCTCAAAGCACTTTGGAAGAGATAAGTGAGAGAAATTGTCTTCATTTCCTCTGTTTATCTCATGTGGCAACCCGGAGAGACGTTAACCTGGACTGCAGGCTGGTATTTTGTTGACAATGTTAAATTTTTCTTTGGATTTAAAAGATCAGACTTGTTTGTAGGGAAATCTTGTGAAGGACTTGGAGATGAGGAATGATGATAATGAACAAATGTGAAATGATGTGAAACGGCTCTTAAGAAATATAAAAGAAAAACTTGTGATGGAAACACTGAGGGCAGCTGATGTGTTCTGTCTCCAGAGTGACTTGGGCAGGAGTCTGAATAGCTCTCCATTAGTAATGCTGTCAGTATCTTTCCTAGGCACTGGGTCATGTTGCTAGAGGCTGAGTTTAGAAGCTTTTAGGTAGGATTTTTCTTGCAATGTGGTCGCTAACCTCGGTTAGAGTGAGAGATGTGCAAAAGCCTCTAGGAGATCTGGCTGGAGGTGTGGATTAAGTAGTCCTGTATGTAAGACTGCAATACTAACTGACAAGCAGTGAGGTTGAACAGACTGAGCTGGCATTTAACACTGAGCTTTGCTGTCTGCAGGCTAAACTGTGTTTTCTGGATGTCTGATAGTGCACTGTAGCTGTTAAGACTTGCTCTTTTTGCGTTTTGCTGCAACAAAAATGATTTGCATTGCATGTAGTAACCGAATAGTGGAAAATGTGTGTGTTCACATACCAGTAGAGGCCAGTACACACCACCTCAAATCAATCCCTAGCACTGGTAGCTCCTATAATAGAAGTGAGTGGAAATAGGCTTACCCTTCCTGTATGTTTTACACTAACAAAGCAGCAGCTGTTCTGTCTTGTAAGCAGAAACTTTACTTGTTACCAAGTTTTTCAGTTTGCAGTAGCTTTATGTCAGCAGCTGAAAGAAGCTTTGACATAAGCATTTGAAGAGAAAAAAACCAGACCAAATTTGGGAAATAAAAACCAGGGGAGCGTGACTGTTTTGAATTAACTTCATTTATTTTCTTGTGTTGTGTTTTCTTTTAAGGTCCAAGTCTCCCTATAGTGCTTCATCTTACTCTAGGAGCTCCTACACCTACTCCAAGTCAAGATCCGGTTCTTCCCGCTCTCGCTCCTACTCTCGCTCGTTCAGCCGTTCTCATTCTCGTTCCTACTCACGATCTCCACCGTACCAGAGAAGAGGCAAAGGGAAGAGTCGGAACTATCGGTCTCGATCCCGGTCACACGGGTACCACCGCTCCAGGTCAAGGTCACCCCCATACAGAAGGTACCACTCACGATCAAGGTCTCCAGTGTTTCGAGGCCAGTCTCCCACTAAACGAACAGTACCTCAGGGGGAGGGAGAAAGGGAGTATTTCAACAGATACAGGGAAGTTCCACCATACGATATGAAAGCTTATTATGGCAGATCTGTGGACTTCAGAGACCCATTTGAGAAGGAAAGATACAGAGAATGGGAAAGGAACTACAGAGAATGGTACGAGAAGTTTTACAAGGGCTACGCTGTTGGTGCTCAACCTCGACCTCCTGTCAGCAGGGAAAACTTTTCTCCAGAGAGGTTTGGTGCCCCCGGGACCAGGCGGGAGAACTCTCCCTATGCTCGGGGGCGTAGGGAGGATTATCCTGGTGGGCAGAGCCACCGCAACCGTAGTATAGCTGGAAATTACCCTGAAAAACCCTCCGGAAGAGAGAGCCATGGTGTCAAAGATCCTACAAAATCGAAAGAGAAGGAGGTGGAAAATCCACTGGGAGATGGCAAGGGAAATAAGCATAAAAAACACCGGAAGCGAAGGAAAGGAGATGAGAATGAAGGATTTGCTAATACTGAGATGTTGGAAAGTGCGAGAAAACCAAGAGAGGCAGTTGCAACAGAAGACGTTAAAGCAGACTCCCTGTTCATACTTCCAAGCAGAGATGATGCCACCCCTGTGAGAGATGAGCCCATGGAAGCGGATTCCATTGCTTTCAAACCCGTGTCTGAGAAGGAGAAAAAGGAGAAGGATAAGCCAAAAGCAAAGACTGACAAGACAAAGCGGAAAGCAGATGCGGCCGTTCCTCCCAAGAAGGACAGCGCAGTGAAGCCAGGCAAAGCTTCCCAAGAGAAGGTGGACCCTGACCGTGAAAAATCTCCTCGAACAGAACCTCCTGTTAAAAAGGTGAAGGAGGAGTTGCCAAAGACAGACAGTGTTAAAGCATCTTCCTCTCAAAAGGACGAGAAAGCTCTTGGTACCCCACGGAAAGTTCACCCTAAAGTGACAAAAGATCACCCAGAAACCAGACCAGCCAAGGAGGAGAAGGCAAAGAAAGACCATCCGAAAGAAACCAAGTCAGAGAAGCCCTCCACCAAAGAGGACAAGACAAAAAAGCCTGCAGAAAAAGGCAAACCCTCTGATGGAAAACCTGAAAAAAGAAAAAGAAAAGCAGAGGAAAAGGTTGATAAAGAACATGAAGCCACTTCCACAAAGGCCTCGAAACCAGAAACTGCAGAATCGAAAACATCACCAAAGGGGAAGGCTGAGCCCGATGGTGAGAAAGGAGAGAAGACTCCAGACAAGGACAAAGCTTTTCTCAACAACCCTGCCAAGAAGATTAAACTGAACCGAGAAACTGGGAAAAAGATTGTGAGTGGAGAGAATGTGCCACCTGCAAAAGAGCCTGTGGAGAAGCCTGAGCCCAGCAGCAGCAAAGTGAAACAAGAGAAAACAAAGGGGAAAGTGAGGAGAAAAGTAACAGCAGCTGATGCATCTAGTTCTACTCTTGTAGACTACACCAGGTACCTCTGCATTTCTTTTCCTATTCTTTCCTCCTCCCCTCCCAAAATGTGCACAACTGTGGATGGTGACTGCTGAACTAGCAGCTAAATCCATGCTGAACAAGTGAATAATCCTTCCTCTTAAACTATTCTTGAGTCAAAATCAAGTTTTGTTAAAGAAATCAAGCAGGCTGTGCAGAAAGCTGGTAAGCTTAATTCACTGGGGATGTGTTTGACCCTGACTTCTAGGACTTTCTTTCCCCCTCTTATTCATTACATGTTGACTGAGGTGCCCCCTCTGTTTTCCTTCAAGTCCATCTTATTTCAAAAGGCAAGGAGAACAGATATGGCTGTGCCAGGCAGTATTGTGCATTTTAAACATTGCAAGGTCCTGTAAAGAACACAGGGGCATGAGGACAAAGCTTTGGTTCTCTATAGTCACCTCTCCATAATTGCTTAGATATTAAAACAAGAACGAAGATCTGGTTTATCTGCCATTGGTAGAAATAGGACATGAAGGAATTACCAGATCAGACAGTCCCCAAGCTGATAATCTTGTGTCTTTGTTAATTACATGGATAGGGGCAGGATACTGAATGAACTGATTGCTCATACCCTTAGCCAGTGCATTCACCAAGATCCTCACTCACTGAGATGTTTTATAGAACATCTTCTGGAAAAATGCTGAAGATTGAGAACTGAGACAAAAGCTGTTTGTAAAGTGCCACAAAGATGGTGGTGTGTGTATCTCACCCGTTACTAATATGTGCTTTTTTCCTCTTAGCACTAGTTCTACTGGAGGAAGCCCCGTCAGAAAGCCTGAAGAAAAGACAGATACCAAACGAACTGTCATTAAGACCATGGAGGAGTATAATAATGATATAACAGCCCCTGCTGAAGATGTCATTATTATGATCCAGGTCCCTCAGTCAAAGTGGGATAAAGATGACTTTGAGTCTGAAGAGGAAGACATTAAATCTACCCAGGTGCCCACAAGCATAGGAAAACCTGCTAGTGTTATAAAAAATGTGAGTGCTAAGCCAGCAAACCCCATAAAACACAGTGAAAAAGAGACAGAGCCTTTGGAGAAAGCACAGAAATCTACAAAAGAGGCTAGTTATGAAAGCTCCCAGCATGATGCCAAGAGCTCAAAAAGTTCTGTGTCGAGTGAAAAAGGCAAAGCCAAAGAGCGGGATCATTCGTTATCGGACAAGGACACTTCTGAGAAGAGAAAGAGCAGTGCTCAGACAGAAAAAGACCACTCGGAACGTGCAGCGGAGCAAGGAAATGGAAAAACCATTTCCCAGTCTTCCAAGGAGGGCAGATCTGAGAAGCATGATCCTGGCCGTGGATCCACTGCCAAGGACTTCACTCCCAACCGAGACAAGAAATCTGACCACGATGGCAGCAGAGATCATTCTAGTTCCAAACGCAGAGATGAAAAGAGTGAACTAGCGAGGAGAAAAGACTCCCCCTCTCGAAACAGAGACTCTGCATCCACACAGAAGAGTAAACCGAGAGAGGAGCGAGCAGAGCCGTCCAAAAAGGGCACTGGAGAGGCCAAAAGGAGCAGCTACAGTCCCTCGCGTGAGCGGAAGCAGTCTGAGCACAAAGCTGCTCACGAGTCCAAGCGTACATCAGAGGAACACAAACCTCTGGATAAAAATTCAGTAAAAGAGAAGGAGAAAGAGAAAGATAAGGAAAAAGAAAAGGAAAAGGAAAAAGAAAAAGAAAAAGAAAAGGAAAAGGAAAAAGAAAAGGAAAAGGAAAAAGAGAAGGAAAAGGAAAAAGAAAAAGAAAAGGAAAAAGAGAAGGAAAAGGAAAAAGAAAAGGAGAAAGAAAAAGAAAAGGAGAAGGAAAAAGAGAAAGAGAAGGAGAAAGAAAAGGAGAAAGAGAAGCACCTCCCAGAAGTAAAGAGCAATAAAGAGAAAGAGCCAAGTGTTACCAAACCACTTGTGAAACAAGAATCACCAGAGGCAAAGAGTGAGAAAGAGAACGTGGCTGGACAGAACGATAAAGGCATTGTCAAGCCCAAGCCTCAGGTCAGCAACTCCTCACGGCTCTCCTCTGATCTGACCCGAGAGACTGACGAGGCCGCGTTCGTCCCAGACTACAACGAGAGTGACAGTGAGAGTAATGTATCTGCGAAAGAGGAGGAAGCTGCAGGGAAGAACCCAAAGGAGCCGAAGGAAAAGGCCATTGAGAAGGTGAAGGAGGATGCGGCGGCTCCTCCCGCAGCTGAGCAGCCTGAAGCCAGCAGGAGTCAAAGTCAGAGCAGCCCCAGCCCCAGCCGCAGCCGCAGCCACAGCCCGTCCGAGAGTCAGACTCGAAGCCACAGCAGCAGTGCCAGCTCCGGGGAGAGCCAGGACAGCAAGAAGAAGAAGAAGAAGAAAGAGAAGAAGAAGCACAAGAAGCATAAGAAACACAAGAAGCATAAGAAACACCTCGGCAACGAAACGGAATTGGAAAAGAGCCAAAAACACAAACACAAGAAGAAGAAATCGAAGAAGAGCAAAGATAAAGAGAAAGATGACCAAAAAGTGAAATCTGTCACGACATAGAATGACAGATGATAAAAAAATGACTTAATTCCTAAGTCATCTGTATTAAATTTTGTTAAAATGTAAACGAATTCAAGCGTTGTAAATAATGACATGGAAGACCCTGTGCTGCACTTAAACTATTGCTGCTTGATTATTTGATTTTTACATCAGAGCTTTATAAAAAGTGAACATTTTGTACAGAATTGTGAGTTGTGACCATGTAACATGAAAGGTTTTGCTGGGGCATCTTCTTTCTCACCACCGGTGGTTGCTTTGGGGGAGTTCCCTGTACTGTGAAGACTTTCACATCCGGGTTGGTTTTTATTGCCTGGCAGAAGCAGCCGGGCTGAGTGGCCCGGTACCGGCGGGATGGTTTGCAGAGAACATCGCAGCCCTGTTCTGTCACTTTTTGATTACAATAAAAGGTTTTCAGTAAACTATCCCCTGTGATGAGACTCGCAGTGAGAGCCGGGCACGAGCAGGGAGAGAGCAGCGGCAGGGAGAGCTCTGAGGAAGCCTTTGCTGGTGGCTGATGGGTGAACCGTGGTGTACCCATGGGTTTGGCTCTGCAGTGAGTGGTAGGGTGCTGGATCCTGTGATCTGAGGTGGTGTGGGGAGGTGCTGCTCGGGGGTGCACTGTTCCTATGTGACAGGCAGGCTTGGAATTCTCTTGTACAAGGTATGTGTGGTCCCAGACTGTAGTTCTGTAACTGCTGTTACTTCAGGCCCTCACCTCTCCTTGTCGTGCTGACTGGAGTTTTTCATGGTGTGTAAGTCAGTGTGCAGGGAAGGTGACTGCAGTTTGCTGGTGATATTGAGCAGTAGGACTGGAAATACCTGGCAGTCATCAAAAACATCTGGAAGAAGAGGGGAGGACCAGAGAATGAAATAGTAAAAGTAGAAATCTACCCTAAGGGGCTCTATAGATGAAGCCATCAGGAGTGGGTGTGTGATTGTCTGCTTGTTCCTAGAGTCTGATGTGGCAGCAGCCTGCAGAGGGTAAGCATCTCCAGTGCATACGGGAGCTGTGGAAGCAGCCCGGTCTGCTGGAAGGTGTCCCTGCCTGTGGCAGGTTTGGAACCAGATGGTCTCCAAGGTCCCTTCCAACCCAAACCAGTCTGGTTTGTCCTTAATGGACTGACTTCTGCTTATTTCCAGCATCTCAGCTGTCATCTGCTTTCCCTTGTGATGCTGATCAAGATGTCTGTGGTTCAGGTAGAAGTGTTCCTGGTATTTTCCTTTCCTCAGCGCATCGCAGAGGGCAGGGGAGCACCGGCAGGCCCAGGGCTCAGCCAGGCTTGGGGAGCTGGGTTGTCCGAGCTGGATTCTGGACAGCCTCTGCCTGTGGCTTTCTGGTTCAAAGTGGGTTTTGTAGGAGTGATCACAAAGCGGGGGTGTTTGTCTGTTGTTCACATGGGTTGGATTGTGAAGGAAATGGGGTTAGGGGAGATGCTGTAGGATGTGTGGGGGTTCCTTGCTTACAGGTGATGGAGACGAGCGGGATGGGTATCACAAAGAATGAAACAAGTACTTTGGGTCTGTGACTGCCGGAGTCACTGAGAAAGCAATCATAGAATCACGGTGCCCTGTGGCATGTCACCTGCGGGTAAGTCACCACAGCCAAGGCACCACTGTCTGCTTCTTTAGTATCTTTCTTTAGCTGCTTTCTTCAGCAGCAAAACCCATTGGGTGCATTCCCATCCTGTCTGTGTAGCGGTCTCCACACTGAGGGGTCAGACAGGCAGCAGCCGACCTTGCTCATCATTAGTGACAGATACTGGGTGTTGTGGAAGGGGGGAATGGAGGGACCTTGGTAACCCTGGTACCTTCCAGGGCTGCAGCAATTGCAGCCTTGGTTGCTGATGAGGAGAGACCTGGCCAGGGACAGGGGGACCTTTGTGCACAGCCTTGTCAGGGGAGGCAGCCACTGCCTGTGGGGTCAGGCAGAGGAAGCAAAGGCAGCCCAAGGTTGAAGGAGGCAGCACCTCCGGATGCAGCTAATTAAAAGCAAGAGCTAATCAAGGCCAGGGGCTCTGGGGGGATCCTGCTGGGGGGGTATGGATGCTGGGGGAAGGAACCTCCCTAATCCAAATGGGAGCAGCGCTCGGTGTCCTCGGGAGCATCCCTGTCTCCCACAGAGCCGCTCTGCAGCGATGGGCAGTGCAGCCGGACCCGGCCCAGGTTCAGCAGTGATGAACCCCAAGAGCACACAGTGAAGCTCAGGACCAGCTGGAGAATGGACTCCCAGTCCCATGATGGTTAATGTGATGCGGGGCTGGGCTTTTCTTTCTTCCCTTTTCCTTTGTTTCTAATCCCAGTTAAACAGCATCCAACTTTTCCCTGGAGCTGGATGTACCAGCCTTCAAGAGTTGCCTCTTTCCACCTGCAGCTGATGCTTTGCCATCCACAGTTTGGGATGGAGAAAAGCAGGGATGCTCCACAGGGATGTCAGGATCTCCCCACCATGCCCCAGGCATGGCAGTGGGACAGCCCCAGACTGAGCACATGAAACCCTGTGCTCCATTCAGCATCCAGGAGGGGCCAGGGTTGTGTTTGGGATCCTTCTTTGACAATGGGGCTGTTCTGGATGTCTGTGTCCGGGAGGGCTGAAAGGAAGCAGCAGCTTGGAAGGGTTTGGGCTTTCCCATCACGGAGACCTGTCCCTGTGATCCCTGCATCCCCTGCAGCGGGTGAGCGACCTCGCTCCAGGAGCGCCGCGGCCCTGGCCCTGGGCCTCATTTGGTGTTTCTTTAATAATGAGTGGCAGATTTTGCCCTCAGGGTTGCAGTATCCGGATGCCCCCGGGACGCGCTCTGCCGGGTGATTGGATCCCTTGGGATGTGGCTGCGGAGCTGTTGTCAGTGAGCGTGGGCTGCAGCCCAGGGGGGTTTGCTGGGGTTTGGTGTCGTGCTCAGGCAAATCCGGCTTTTCCTCTTGGGCAGAGCTGATGGAAATAACGCGTTTGGCTTTGCTGTGCTCAGCAGAGCTCCGCTGGGAGCCGGTGTTGTTACCGGTAATGAATTGGATGCACACTTCTATTACACGCAGTGGTTCTTTGGGATGCAGCAGATCCGTGCGCCAGAGTCATCCATGGGAGATGTGGCAGGAGGAGCAGGACATGGCTGGGAACACAGTGGAGCGGTGAGGGGGGTCTCTGGCCGGACAGACCCACGTGTGGCATCAGTGGGGCAGGAGAAAGGGGTCCCACTATTTCAAGTCCAGGGTGGACAGGGCTTGGAGCAACCTGGTGGAGTGGGACGTGTCCCTGCCAGCGCAGTGCACAGTGGGGCTGGGGACACTGGCATTGCCATTGGCATTGCTGCTGGCACTGCCCCGTTCCCTAGGATCACTCCGGTGATCCCTCTGTGCTGAACCCTTTGATCCTCCTGGGCTTCTGGAGCTTGAATTGCTTTGAACACCTCTGTGGCAGCAGCTCGGCCGGCCCCGTGCGTGGGACGTGAGCCTTGTGAAGGTGAGGAGGAGTGGGGAGGTACCTGCCCTTCAGCTGCTGCCTGGGGCTTGGGGACATGGGGTGCCCCTTTGCTCCTGCTCTCATCTGGGCACACTGGGGCATGTGACAACACGACTGGTTCACATATCCATTGGATAACTTCCCCTGTGCCTGGGGGCAGCTCTGGGGACAGGATGCTTGGGCATCCCCTGGTGCATGGGGCCCCGTGTGCCTGGATGGCCGTGTAGGAGAGCTGGGAATCCGTGCAGGGCACAGCACCCACAAGCACGGAGGCAGAGATTGAGCCCCGCAGGCATCCAAACGCCGTATCCTCGAGGATCATCATCACTTTGTGTCCACGGAGACCTGCCCTCACCGGGGGACACTGGGAGCAGGGTCACACGTGCCAGGCACAGAGCAGTTAATGTGCTGGTGGATCTTGGCTGCAGCTCCCCCTGGATCTCGTGGCGCTTCGCCCCCATGGCACCGCTCTGTGCCCCAAGGACAGAACACAGTATGACATCCCATCATCCCCTCCTGCCCCTGCCATTCCCTGCTCGGCTGCATCCCAGCATCATCCCTGCTTGGCTCATGGCTTGGCTCATCCCTGCTGGGGACCTGCCCGCAGCGTGCACAGACGTGGGCATCGCTGCTCCCCGACTGCGTCCCTGCCTCTCCCTGCTGCAGAGCGGGGTCCCAGCGGGCACAAGGGCTTGGGGTCTGCAGCACGGGGCCGGGCTGTGGCGCAGGACATGGGTGAAGCAGCTGATGTGGGGCAGAGGCTGCAGCCGGGGCACTGGGGGGGCTGGGTTTTGGTTGCCCCCACCACGTCCTGGGTGTCCCAGCAGCAGCCACAGGTATGGGGGCCATGAACCTGGACCAGGATTGTTAAATCCTGCCCTCCCGGGCCTTTGAGCATCGAGGTGCTGATGGTGGTGATCGATGGTGAGCTCAGCGGGGGGAGCTTCAGGGGCAGGTTGGTGTTTTGGGGACGATCTGGGGACCATTTTGCTGCACTTGTGCTCCCATCACACTGGTGTGGGTGCATCTCCTTCCTACCCTGACCCCGAGACCATCCCTGTCCTCCCACAGCCAAGTTCCCTCCACGTACTGGAGATGCTGCAGGTGCTGCTGGATCAATCAATGGAGCCGAGCACATCCCAGTGATGGAGCTGAGGCACCATGGAGCGCATGAGGTGCTGGCATGGCCCTGACGCAGTGCCCATCCCTGTGCCTGTGCCGGGAGCTGCAGCCGCTGCCCTGCCCCATGCAGCTGATCCAGCACCGCCTGGAACCCGGCTCTGGGCTCCTCTTTCCCCCTGTCTGAGCTCCCGGGGCCCGGCACAGCCGCAGGCGCCCGCTCCCCGCGGCTGCCGTGTGCCGGGAATGCCAATGAGGCCGCAGCGCTTGTGCTGAGCGCAAGCAGCGGGATCGGGGGGATCCAGTGAATTGAGCTGGGGCTGCTGCCCCGTCACTGACACCCACTGTGAGGGGAGGAGGTGACCGGGGCCCCGGGGCCGAACCCGCATCCCCGCCACAGGGCCCAGGCCACTGGTTCTGCTGCGCTGCTCCAGTTCCATAGGGGAAATTCCATGTCATGTACCTGCTCTGTGCATCTGCGTGCACACAACTGGAGGGGCTGCGGCTGGTTTGTAACCTGCTCCTTTCACCCAGTATCACATCCCCTGTTCCCGGTGCTCCCTGCGGATGTTGTGGCTGCCGCTGTCCTTGCCCATAGCCTCCTGTCAGCAGTGGGGGGGAGATGTTTATTGTGGAATCCCAGAAATGTGGGTGCTCTCATTGCTGCTTGAAAATGAGATCAGTTCCAACAGGGCAAAATTCTGCTCTTGATACCGCAGGAGCAGCCTCCTGAAGCTTCCTGCTGCTAATTCTGGCTGGGAACACACACAGTTCATACGTGTATGTATTTTATATGTATTTATATGAACATATATATTTATATTATATATGTAGTGTGTGTGTATGTGTATGTAGGTATGTATATACACACACTCTAATATATGTATATGTATATCAGGGTTTCTCTAGGGGTGGCAGGGGAAGCAGAGCCATCAGGCTGCAGGACCAGCCCTGGGCTCTGCCTGGGCGCTGTGGCAGGGATGGATGTGGACGGATGGATGGACCTTCACTGAGTTCAGGGATGGATGTGGATGGATGGATGGACCCTCACTGAGTTGTGCTTCCCCGGCTCCGCAGGGACAGGTTACAGCTGGAAGGAGCCGCACACAGGGAATGGCAGCAGAGGCATCAATGCGGTTATGGACAAAGGCGGGCGCTGATGGGGATTAAATGTTCATTGAAACCCTGGCGTTTCGCTCCCGTCCCCTCTCTCCCGCCCCGTCCCCCGAGGTTCCTGGGTTCCAGAGGTTGGCAGCCGTGCCGGGAGCTCATTGCTTCATTAACCCCTCACTAATTGTGGTTTTTATACAGCTTCAGGTTTTAGGGTCGATGCCAAAACCGGGTCGTGGTGGCACCACCTCAGTTTGCTCATCAGGTGATGGCGCCGATGGGTGCTTGCGGCAACTGTGACCCCGAATGAGGTTAAAGAGAGAAGGATTTGAGCACAGAGGTGTAAACCAGGTCTGGCTCCTGCCTTCGCCTGCCTGGCGCTGGGGAGCTGGGTTCCAGCGCGGTGCTGCCAAGCCCTGCCCTGCCCTCCCGTTTGGCACCACAGCTCCACGCTGGGTGAGTTAATGGGTCCTATCAGCAATTAATTGGCAGCGGTTCATTAGTGCGCGGGGTGCTCGCTGTGTGCAGCCTCACCAGCCCCATGGATCTGATGCCACGGGGGGCTCGGGGCAGCGCTGGGGCATCGAGGCTGCTGTGGGCTCCCGGTGGGTGGTGTTGCCTCCATCTTCCCACCGGTGCATCCCTGTGAGCACTGGGAGGCTGCACAAAGGGCTCCTCGCTGGTGGGTTCAGGGTGCGCCGTGGCTGCTGCCTCTTCCTGCCTCCAGGACAGGGTTTCAGCAGTGACGTGTCCTGAGCGGGGTGGCTCTGGGGGGGCTGCTCCCCTCTCCGTCCACATCCCGGGGGGTTGGTTCCGGGTGCTCGCAGTGCTGGTGATCGGGGGCTGGTCCTGAAGTGGCGGCTCTTGGACAATGTGGGTTTTGTTTTGGTGCTGTCAGTGCCTCAGCACCCGCTGTGATGCCCTGCTCAGGGATGGGGCTCTGCAGGAGCTGGGGTTGAATGCATAAAGCCAGAAGTGCCGGTGCTGGGCAGCCGCAGCCTGGAAGGGGCCGGAGGGAGCCGCTCGGTGGGTGATGCTATGTGATGTGATGTGATGTGATGTGATGCGATGTGGTGCTGGCCATCATTAGGATGCAGCTCCATCGCCATCTCCCTGGAGACCATGGGAACTGAGGGCCGGGTGAATCGGTGTCTGGGGCAGCTGCGTGCGGCGCTGCGGGGCGCAGGGAATCACTGCCCCTCTCAGGAGCAGCCTTTGTCCCGGGGCATTGTTGGCAGGGAAGCGGGGCAGGGAAGCGAAGGGGCCGGGGCTCTGGGGCAGACAATGCACCAGGCTCACCACTGCAGCACCAGTACCGGCTGGGTTTGTTTTGTCCTCGAGCTGATTCTCCTTGGAGCTGACACCGAGCAGGAATCGCTGTTCTGGTGTGGCATTGTAGCTGCGGCCATTCCATGTTTAACACCCGGGGCATTCCCGGGCCGTCCTTAGCCCCTTTGTGCCGCTGAAGGGAGCCATATGCTTCAGGGACAGCTTTAGGGATGCTGCAGGAACAACAGGAAAAGGGATTTCTGTGTGCTGCTGAATGCTGCTGCCAATCACCCGTGTCCTGCCGGCTCCCCTGGGCCCACATGGAATGCGCAGGCTCCTGTTTGCAGTCGGGATTTGCCATGTGGGGAATGAGCCGTGTGAGTGCTCCACTGGCACCAGTGCCTGCCCTGCCCTTTTCCACATTCACTGCTCGCCCCAGCCTGAGCCTGGTTTGATGCAGTCGGAGGGAAGCGGCTGCTGCGGCGGCTCGGAATCGTCTTGTGTAGGAAAGCCTCTGAGGGCTTCTGTTTGCTTCTACTTGTGCAGGTTTATGCCCAGCCTTCTCCTGTGCTGGATTAAAACCCAGGGATCCATTTCCTGCTGGGATGTGCATGTGCCAATGGTGAGGGAATGGATTAAAACCCATGTGGGCAAAGCCCATCCATGGGCCCATTAGAGGACGGTCCCCATGGTGCTGAGCTTCACCACTGCTCAAAGTCCTCACAGCAATGCCTCCTGCTGCTGTGCCCCAGCCCTCCAGGCACTTTCTGTCTTGTTTTAGGCCCCATAGCCCTGCCCCACAGCCCTGCCAGGCCCCTCACTGCCCCTCCAGAGCTGCAGACCAGCCCCATGTCCTGTTTCCCCAGCTTCCCACTGGGATCAGCCACATCCAGACCCTCATCTTGGGCATTCCCTGTCAGAGCAGCAGCGCAGGACATAGAGCTCTGGGGTTTGATTTAATAAGTACCTGGAAATGCCATGAAAGACGTGATGATAAAACATCAGATGCAGGAAATGACTCGCCAAAAGGCATTTAAAGAAGGGGTGAGTGTAACCGCAGGGGATTAATGCACAAATTCCCATCTCTTGTGCGTTCTCCATCTTTCCTGGGTCTTGACAGACAGGAAGGAATGCCCCCTCTTCCCGGGAAGCACTTTCTGCCTCCCGTGACTGCACTGTCACCACGGGGTGCCCACAGCTGCACCAGCCCATTTATCCTCTAGATCTGATGCTTTCAGAGGAGCCGCTCTGCTGGGGCATGGGGCACCCCCACCGCAAGCACTGGCGCCCACAGGGCAGATGGGGGTTCCGAGGGCAAGAGCTAAGTGTGAGTCTTGGTGCTCTGAAGCATCTCTGCAAATGAAAGACCTGCAGCTGGGGCCTGTGTTTAGAGCATGCAACAAGGCAAGAGGAAGGAAGACAAAAGCCAAGCTGAAAACCAGGTTCAGTGAGCGTGGAGGAGCCAGAGGTCCCTCTGTAACCTGGGCTCTGGGAAAGTGAGAGCTTTGGGGGTATTTTCCTTCTAAATGTAGCTCTGAACCAAATAAAATGCCGGTGAATTCCCACGCCCAGCCTGGTGCAACAGGGGCAGGAGCCAGATCAGCAGCCGAGCGATGGATGTGGTGATGTTTTAGTAGCCCGACCACCTCATCAGTAATTTGCTTGGTTCTAGAGCAATGGCCCTGGTCCCAGCGGTGATGAGGAGCTGTCCCCTGGGCTCAGAGCTCAGCAAACCCTTCCAGAGGAAGCCCAAAGTGGCTTTTAACCACACAGATTTGACGCTGCTCCGGATGGGTGCCCTGATCCCGCAGCCGGCACTGGCACCAAAGGGTTTCAATTGGCAAAGCCCAGGGATGCTAACAGAGAGGGACTTCTGCCAGCGGGCTCTTTGCTGTCCACTGAGCAGGGACCTGCGTGTGGAGCATCACATCATGGAGCACAGCCCGGTGAGGAGGGATGGAGCCCGGCACAGCACTGCCCTGATGGGCACCCAGGCTTGGGTGGCTTCATGGAACCCACAAGCTGCAGCCAGGTACCAGGATGGGTCTGAGGCCACCACTGGCTATCACGAGCAGCAGGAGCAGATGGAGCCCAGCAGGAGCAACCTGGGGCCAGGGTTCAAGGGTTTCCTGAGGTGTTCCCCTCATGGACTGGGTGTGCTGCCTGTGAACTGCGTATTCCTGTCATTTACCAGGTATTCCTCTTGTGTACTGGATATTCCTGTCATATACAGGGTATTTCTCTTGTGCACTGGGTATTCCTCTTCTATGCTGGGGTATTCCTCTTGTGGACTGGGTGTGGTGCCTGTGCACTGGGTATTCCTGTCATAACCCAGCTATTCCTCTTGTGTACTGGATATTCCTGTCACATACTGGTTATTCTTGCATGCCATGTACCATTTTCCAGTGTTAGCCCTGGGAGCAGCATTACTCATCCCAGGGCAGGGCTGCTGCTTTGTCATTGGGGTTTCCTAACCTTTGCCATCGTGTGGTGGGGAGGTTCATGGCATCTCCAACTTCACCCATAGCCCCCATGTCCTGCTTTTCCTTTTCCCCATGCCGTTAATCCGAGTTTAATCAAACTCCTCATGTCCCAGTGGCTGATGATGTTTGGCCCATGTGGTGCTGTGAGATTTGCCACACCAACCACGTTGTTCTGGCTGTGGGATGAGCCAACACGGCCGGGTTTCTGCAGCTGCAGATGAGGAAGACACCAGACACTGGAGCCGTTTGTCAAGCACAATCAGTGGTGAGCATCTCCAGCACTGCACCTCCAAACAGGGATGTTATTGAGCATGAGATGATGAGGAAACCCTTGTCAGTCACTGTGCCTCGGGAAGGCTCGTGCTGCAGTTGGGGGGTGATAACTCAGCAGAGCTGTAATGGTCCAACACCCCCCTGCTCCACATTGGCACCCCATGGCAGGGTCTGGTGCCAGCTCATCTCATGCAGTTAGCACTGGAGGTGCTGTGTTAGGGGCACTGGGGCCACTGGTGCTCCCCAGGCGAGCCCTCCTTGGATGTGGGTTGATGTACAGGGAAGCTGTCTGGGAAGCCTTGGTGGGATGAGGTTTCAGTGCAGGGCTGGGTGACCACAGCATCCCCTCGCCAGCAGCACCTTTCCTTCTGAGCATCCCGTCTCCTCCCCACCTGCCCCCCTGCACATGCAGCCACAGAGGCAAATGCAGCCGTAATGAAAAGTAAATCCAATATCCTTGCCCCTATTTTTGTAAATTAGTGTAACCGTCAGCCACAGAATAAATGACACCTAATTACTGCCGAGGGAAGTTCAGGCAGAAGTGCTTGGCTGCGAGGTGATCCTGGGGAAGCACCATCAGTGATGGAAAATGAACAGGATGCCGGCTGTAGGAACTGTAATTACAGAGGACTGGCATACTGTGAGCTGTTTATGGTAATGAAGTGGTGCATCAAATCAAATTAACCTTAGTTATTTAGCACAGAATGCACCGAGGACTTGTCTCGGTAGATGCTAAATCCAAACCCGGAGTCAGAAAAGCCGCTTGAACGCAGGCTCCTCCAACAGGACCACGGATGGGCTTTGCCCGCGTGGGTTTTAATCCGCTCCTATTTAGGGGATGTCCGGTGAGCGGCGTGCCGGGACCGCCGGGATGTGCGATGGCAGAGCCGCTGCCGGCAGCGCGGGGAGCCGCGGTGCTGCCGGGGACCCCCATCACCACCGTCACCACCGGGAAGCAGCGGCACCGCTGAGCCATGCGCCCCGCGCCGGCCGCTGGAGCAGAGCCCAGGCAAGGTCAGTACCGAGCCCGGGCGCAGGACGCGGGCGCTGCGGGATGCGGGATGGTGCCCGGCCGCGGTGCCGGGGCGGGGGATGCGGGCGCCGCTGCGCCGGTGTAAGCGGGTTTCGTTTGCCCATCTCTCTCCCCGCAAAGCCTGCGGTGCTCGCTGGAGCAGCGGTCCCGCCGGGAGCCCTGCGCGCTGACGGGTGAGTAACGCCCCAGACCAGCCCAGCGCTGTTAAAGATGGATGAGGGTCCTAAAGCAGGGTCCGCTCCGTGCCGGGCTCCTCGCAGCGCTGCAGGCTCCTCTCTGCCGGAGGAAGGGAAGGGGTCACCGGCCGCAGCCGCGGCTCTGCCGTGCTGGAGGCGCCGGCACAAGCTCAGCCGGGGCTGGGGAGTCCCGAGAGCACCGTGGCGAATGGCAAAGGGGCAAGCACACGTTATGGCAGCGGCTGTGTCAATAGCGTGCTTGTGTCACAGGGGGGTCTTTGGCTGCAGGGAGGAGGTAGGGGGATGCCATGGGTCGGGTTGCTGGGTGCAGGCAGAGCCGGGCTGGCTTTGCAGGGCAGGAATGGCTGATGTGGAGATGAGGATGATGAGGAGAGCAGAGCACAGGACCGCAGCAGGCAGCTGCCTGCACAGAACTAAAGGGCAAGAAAATGAACTATGCGGGATGGCTTCAATGCCTCTTGCCCTGGCTCCCTGGCTTCTGATGGCCTGCAGGCTTTGTGAGTACCTGGTTTGCTTCTGAACATTCTGTTACGAGTTGTGTTGAATTAGTTTGTATTAGATGGGTTAGATTGTATAAACACAGTGCCCAGGTGCTTCATCCCCTCCTCAGGGCAAGGATTCCTCTGCTGAGCTTCCCACTTGTCGGAACCACACAAATTGCACCTCCAGATAAAGGCTTTCCTCTGTAACTCAAAGCTCTGGATGGGTTTTGCAGTAGCTGCATCAGGTTCATCCTAAGTGATAATGTTTAACATCTTCCTGTCGATTGGCCTTTTTAAAACAACATGTTTACTGTCTTTTTTGTGTTTCAATGAGCACCCCAGGTTCCATCCCATAATTCCTTCTCTAGTGCTGGCTTTGAGGCCTGGTTCATGGTGAGGGCACTGGTTTTGTGGTCATGAGTTCATTTTGCTTCTTTCCATCAGTATGAAAATGCCTGAGAGTGAATCCCTATTGTACAGGAATAAAGAGGGGAGATTTCCTCTAATACCCTTTAAAAGGCCTCCAAATGAGGCTCCAACAAAGATGACTCATGACAGACGTGATTAAACTATTCTATAGGTGAAGCTTTGATGAGAGCCCTCCCAGCCCAGGTACAGCCTTGGGGGCCCTGCGCTATCACTCCATGCAGCAGGCACAGATCTGTGTGTCTCTGTCCTGGTGTGCCCCCATCACCTCCCTGTGACACATCAGCCTCCAGCCCTTGCCCAGGAACCTTCCCCAGCATCCCTGCATCCCTGCTCCTGGATCACCACACTGCAATACTCACCAAACCATAACCTGTTCTCACCTGTAACCAACAGATCCCCTTCTAGACCTGTTAAACCTCCAAACCCTGCACAGAGGAAAGTGCAAGAGCAGCAGGACAACCCCAGGGTGTCCCATCCCTTGCCCACAATATGGGAATGATTAATGTGCCACTACTGCTGTCCATCTTGCTTTTGTTTAATTATCATTTCTGTATTGTTGGTGTCTCTAGAGGCCCGATCCGGCGGGAATGGTTGATGGATTATGTATGAAATGCAGGTCAACATGTCCAAGTATCACTGCCTCGTAATTTGCTGCGCCACAGAGGCCAATATAGATGCCTTGTGTTATTAATTATACCAATATATTTTCCTGAGTAATGTGATTAATTAGGCTGGATGTGTTAGTGTTGCAGGCCTGCTCTGCGGCTGTGTTTGTTCTTGGTGTCTCACAGAGAGGCAGCAAAATCTGCAGCTTGGGCTCGGTCTCGTTCCTTCTCTTCTGGAGCATTCAGGGGGAAAACACAATTCCATGCACTGCACTTGGCGTGCCAGGGAGCCACGAGGCAGCGGGACAGGGAAGTGGGGATGCTGCTGGCTGTGGCCATGGCTGGTCCTGGGAGGGATGCCCAGAGCTGTGTGCCTGGCACCAGCACCAGACAAACCCCGAGCAGCAGCAGGATGAGCAGGGAGATGCTGAAGGGGCCCTGGTGGGGATCCTGCCCTGGGGCTGCCTGCACTGCCCTGGTTTGCTCTCAGTGCCATCTCCAAGCCCAGCACTGCGCTGGCCTCACTTTTAGCACTGCAAGGATGAATTACACTTAAAACAACTCAGAGCCTTGTCTGCCCTCACTGAGCTGCTCAGAAAGTGTGGCCCCAGGGCTGCTCCAACTCATTTTGATTCTCCTTTCACAAGCTCAGAGTGTGGAATCAAACGGTGCCAAGCATGGTCCTGTGCCACCAGCTTCTGACACCTGCAGGTCCTGGGTCCACAGCATGGTTTTAACCTAACACAGGCGATAACCCCGATGAGCTGGTGCCACTCTGCACGATGTGAACACAGAACAAAGTGTTTGCTGTGGGGTGAAAGCACTCACAGAAAAGCAGAAGCAGGAGCTGGGGGCATTCCCTCAGCATCAGGGTCTCATCCCCCCTGGCAGCCCATGTCCTGCGTCCCTCTTCGTGTCACAGCGGCTCTGGGACCAGGGAAGTCTGTGGTCCCCAGCTCAGCATCACCAAACCTGTGCTGCACCCCACGGGTCCCTGTGTTCTTGGAGCTGGCTCCCAGCATCGCAGCAGAGCTGAAACCTCTCCTGTCTTTTGTTTCCACAAAGGTCAAAGAAGAGTCATCGTCCTTTAAGTGCCAAGAAGAGAACTTCCACCTTCCGGTGCAAGAAGACTTCGAACAGTAAGGCAGCTGCTCTTTCTCCCCGGATGGTCGCTGTTCTGTTGAGTGTACGTTGGTTTTACTTGGGCCATTCCTTTTCCTTCTTGTCACAAGTCTGCTGCAGGGGGTTGTTTCTTTGGTTTTTCATGTAGTTTTGTCCCAAAACAGTCGTGTTGGTGATGGGGATGGGGTCTTGTCCTGTCCTCTCAGGGATGCTTTGAGGGGGACTGAGCGAGCGGCTGCGTGGTTCTGAGTTACCAGCTGGGCTTAGACCACCACAGAGCAGCACAGACACACAGGGGTCAGCAGTGTCTGCCTGGCTGTGCGGGACCTTGGTTTAGTTATGGCAATGGCTGGAGCTGGCACCCAGCCTGGAGCGTGGGATCCCGGCCAGGCTGCTCTTAGGGATCTCGGGCAGCGCTGCTGCCTGAGCTCCGTTGTTCAGGCTGTGCTGGAGCTGCTGTACAGGGAAATCCATGCATTAGCTGGGATCCTGCATGGGAGGTGGGAAGAGACCCTGCCCGCAGCTCTGGGAGTGGGACACAAGCTATTTGCATGCTAGGAAAGGTTTGCTGTCGTGTGCTGGTGCGCAGAGACGCACCTGAGTGTGGCTGTGCCGCACTGGCAGCAAAGGTGCAGCTGGTGTGGGATGGAGCCATCACCTGGTGCTGCCAGAAGCCACCAGCACGGATCCCATGCTGTGACCATGGCCTGTACGGGGACCGGGGTGCAGGAAGCCTGTGAGCACCGCAGTGGCACCAACCACAGCCACTGGCACGGTGGGGAGATGGAGCTGAGTCAGCACCGGACAATCCCATTGCTGGAAATGCCTTTTAGAGGCTCCGGTCACAGTCAGAATCCGATCAGAAAATGGACTCTCACTGCAAGCTGCCCGGAGCTGCTCCCTCAAGATTTATACGCTCTGGGCAGCCGGAGCCCGTTACCGGGTACCTGGGAAGCCTCCGCCCCCACCGCCCCGTGACCGTTTGAATTTCACACCGCTTGAAACTCGCCCTCCCTGAGCCTGGGGAGATGAGAAAAGTCTTCATTAAGGGAAGTCACAGGCCCCTGCGTGGTGCTGAAGGTGCTTTAGCGTCAGCGAGGAGGGATGCGGGCAGGGGGAGCATCGCTGGTCCCTGAGCTCCCTTGGGGGCAGCTCCAAACAAAGGGTCTCTCTTTGGTTTTCCTGCTGCTTTGACCTCCTGGGGATGGTTGGTGGCACTTTGGGCCAGCGAGGTGGCTTCGGGAGCTCTCCACTGCCCCATGCTTCATGGGTGTGGGAGGAAGTGGCCTCTGATGTGCTGGGTTCAATGCGGAGATGTAAAACATGGAGATGTCGGGAAGAGTGCAGGGCTTGCCTATGCCTGCGGGCCAAGACTGAGGTGTGCATCCATCACCCATGGGATATTGCAGGTGTTGCTCTTCCCTCCTGTCCTGGCTCTGTTTGTTCCATGTCCATAAACCCATGGCAGTCCCATTACAATGCTTCCTCCTGCTCCCCTGCCCCAGTGCTTGTTTGGCTGCTCTGCTGGGCGTCAGACCAACCAGTGCCTGCTTCTGCAGGGGCAGCAGGGAATATCCCAGAGCATCACTTGTTTGTTCCTCGCTATCTTCATGTGCCAGAGCATCTCCAGCTGCCGTGGTCCCACCTTGCCCCACCTCTGGCTGATCCTGGGTCACCCAAAGGGCAGGATACGGAATCAGTGGGAATATGAGTCTGTACCAGTGAGACCCAAACCAGGCAGGATGTAAATCCTTACAAGAGCTGTAACTGAAGAAAGGAAAACCGGCTCGGGAAGGCCTCGCTGGTGACGCTTCTCCTGGTGGGATCGCAGGGATGCTTCCAGAAGTGCTTGGGCTCCATTACCAGGGAGGGCAAAACCTCACTGCCTGTGAGAGGTGCTAATGGAGCATCTGCAGTTGTGGGGCTTCCCCCAGGCTTTGCAGGGACCCCCAGTGATGGCCCTTTTGGCACAAGCCCTGGTGCGATGACGGGGGGGGTCACTGGGCTCCTGTGCTTCATCTGGACCTCCTGACGGCGTGATTCCTGGTGGCATCTCTTAAGGCGTGATGGATACAGGTGTGCACACACATGTGAGATGTGCTTTAATAACTTCCTCAGTTAAACACACCTCTATTGCGCTCGGTGCCCTTCTCCTCGCAGGGGCTCACACCTTGAGCATCTCCCACCCATACAGCAGACATGGAGCTGTTTGCGCTCCCGTTTCTCCCACAGCCCTTTGCGTCCCTGATGATCTTTTCCTCTTGCATTTGTATCTTTACTCCAGGAATGAGGCACTAAACCTGGAGTGAAGGCAATCCAGGCCCTCCCCCCGGCTCATCCAGCCACACAGTTTACACAAGGCGCCGTTATTATCCCCGCATCCATACTCTCTAACCCTGTAATTAGATGCTTAGGCTGTGATTGCCCCATTGTCCGCTGGATAGGTTTAATCATTCTTTTCTCCTACAGTGGCAATTTTGTTCCAATTAATTATTTCAGTTTGAACAGCAATAGCTGGTTGAGTTTAGAGAGAAATTAAAAGGGTAGGGAAGGATAATGAAGAATGAGCTAACGAAGGAGAGGCTGCAAACAGGGCTGTGGTATCCCTGCTTCTCTTCCCGACTCTCCCTTTCTTCCTAGAGAGCTTTCTGGGGCTGGGAAATGCTCTCCCTGGAAACAAGGATCCTGAGTGACACAGAGCACTGCCCGGCTTCATCCCTGCCATGGAGCTTCATCACCGGGTGTGATGGAAGCAAGGGACAGGCCAGCCTGTGTTTCTCCAATGGCTTTAATCAGTGCGTCTGAACCCCTGGTAGGGGCAGGTTTGGGCTCATTGTGCTGTACACCTTGTGTTCCCCTCCCCAGTGAACACACATCCCAGTTCAGTCCCAGCTGAACAGGACCTGGAGCCACTTCCAAGAGGCAATCCCGGGAATCAGCTGCACAGCGAGTGACGAGCCAGGTGGGACCTGTGAGGGAAAAACAAGGTGCAAAAAAAAGCCCGTGTCTGGTCCAGCATCTGCGTATCAGCTCCTGCTGGGAAAGAGCAAAGCTCTTGAGTCCTGGGTATCTGGGGGGGGTTCATTTGCTGCCTTCCATGAGTGCCCCAGCTTGGGGCTGGAGCAGAAGCAGAGGCTGGGACCCGGCTGCTGGCAGGATCCCAGAGCTCTCCCTTCCGCATCCATCCCTGCCCATGGAAGGTAACGCGCTGCCTCTCAGCAGCACCATGGCCCCATGGTGCCCACACTGTCAGCCATCACTGATCTGCCCTGCAACATCTGGCAGGCTCCTTCCATCCCACAACATCTGGCCCTTGGCTGCTCACGGATAGGGGATGCTGTCTGAGGGCCAGATGTGCACAGCACGTCCCGCATGTGGGGTTTAAAGTGCCATGGAAAATGGGACCAGGAAGGAGGCTCCATTGGAGACTCCTTTCCCTGAGTGTGTGGCTACGCTTCCAGAATGGGTTTTGTTTCCATGATCACTGGCTGGGACAGAACCTCCTTTGGTTTGGGCTCTCTGGTCTCACTGTGCAGGGCAGGAGCTCAGCCCTGGAGCTCAGCCTCTTTCATGACCAGTGCTCCATGAGCTTTGTGTCCAGGATGGTCCCAACAGTGTGAGGTTGATGAACCAGGGCTCGTTTGGAGGGGGATCCACAGCCCTGGTTGGTGCTGGAGCACCCCAGCAGGGCCAAGGCTCACAGGAGCCTGCTCACTGTGCTAGACTGACCCTAAACACCACTGTAAAACACATTCAGTTACAGCCAACAGCAAACCGTGATCCCCAAATCACTCATTCATTAACTCAGTGGCATTACCGGCCATGGGGCTGCTCTCGAGGGGGTTTGGGTTGGGACTGGTTTGGATTTTCTAAGATTAGAGCAGGTTTTGAAGGGGGAGGACCCCCTGCCTGTCTTCAGGAGGTACAGAACCGCTGCCTGGGCACTTCATGCATAATTCAGTGGATCCCGGAGTCATTTGAATATTTAAATTATGCATGATCAAAGCAACACAGAAATCTGCATTTCCTCACCCCGAGCCCCCAGACACAATGCTCCCAAGTGTGTCCCCCCTCCGGAGGCAGCTCCGTGCTCCCAGATCTATTGAGCCTCGTTGCTCCACAGAAACTGAGCTCGACTGGAAAAATACAGCCATCAAGTGGGGCTGTTCCTCAGTACCCCCCTGATGCACCGCATCTCCCGCCAGCGCCGTTACCAGGGCGATGGTCACTGCCACGCTGCAGGACAGGCCTGAGGAGGGGTGATGGGCACAGCACGGGGTGAAGGAGCCCTGCGCTGCCAGCACTAGTGGCTGGGGAAGCAAAGCTCCAACCACTGGCATGGGGCTGCAGACCAGTTTCTCCACTGGCTGGGGTGCTGTTGGTCCTCCAAGCTCCACGGATGTGTCCAGCTCCTCTCCTGAGCTCTGTCACGGCTCCAGCCGTGGCCAGCCAGGTGTGGGAAAAAGGGCTAAATACCAACAAACGCTCCCCCTGCCCCCCCGCGGGTGCTGTGAGCTGTCATTAGCATTCCGTAATTTAATGATCTGCTCCCAAGGGAAAATTAGTCTTCAATTTACAAAGAAATCCCTGATAATTTAAGCTTGATGCCAGGGCAGGGATGGAGGGATGGAGGGATGGAGGGATGGAGCCTGCCCTGCACCTCCTGCACTCCGCAGCCCTGCACAGGGCAACTATGGAGGAGAATTTTAACAACACACTGAATTCCATCCGAAATCTCCCGACAAAGACTGCAAAGAGGTTCCTGGGGACAGGAAAAGCAATTTCCTCCTGAAACAAGAGGTTCTGTTTGAGCCAGGCAGACACACCGGCTCAGCTGGAGGTTGATGCTGAGGCACCGGGGGAATGCAGGAATGTGCTGGGTGAGCTGTCGGTGCTCATTGTGAAGGCAGCAACCACCAAACCATCCCAGCTCTTACAGTGCCAGTGGCTCCAGGGCCTTGCACCCCTTTGCCATGGGCAGCACCCTCCTGTGCCTGCTGCAATGGGGTCGGGAAGAGGCTGAGCTGGCTCCGTCCAGAGATGCTGCAGGTCCCTGAGCTCTTCCTGCCGCTGGATGGGGTGAGGATGTCCCTGCACCGAGGGCAGGGTGTAAATCCTGAGCATCCGACAGAGGCCATTTCCACTGCTGGTATGGAGATAGACGGTGGTGGCTTTGCTCATTAGAGGCTGTGGCAAAGGGTAGGTGCTGGGAGGCTCTGTTCGGGGAAGAGCTCAAGGGGAGCTCATTAACTTGAAGCACCGGGTCCAGAGGGCTCATTTGGCTGGTATCAGTTCACTCCTTCTTTAGTAATGTGGAAAATGAGGGAGGGCGATCTGAGCCTCCTCTCAGAGGCTGACACTTTGATTCACCCCTTTCTCAATCATCTCCTCTCTTTCAAACTGCCTTTAATGCTGTTTATTCTCCACAGGTCTTAAGCTTTTCCATGCGGAACATAACCCTTTGCTCCCACAATACTGCGCTTACAGCACAGATCAGACATTGCTACATGTCTTTTTATCCTGGTACCACAGGGATGCTGTTTAAGGGGCCTGTGATGCTATCCTGGTGAGGCCAGGGTGGTCTGAGAGCACAACCTGGGTAAGGGGAAATGGTTTTTGCTCTTCACCTGTACCAGCAGCCATAGGTATATGTATTTAAGCCTTTCTGACCCTCTTCAGGACCGACAGGGCAGGTTAGAGGCTTCCTTTTCCTAATGCAGTGTGTGTAATGGCTTGGGACATCATCCAGCCCCCTGAGGATGCTGCTGTGAGGGCTGGAGCAGCTCTGCTCTGGATCCAGGCTGAGAGAGCTGGGCTGCGTCAGACTGGAGAAGAGAAGGCTCTTGTAGGGGAGACCTTAGAGCCTAAAGGGGCTGCAGGACACCTGGAGAGGGGCTTTAGGACAAGGGCAGGCTCCTGGCTCACAAACCCAACAATTAATACAGTGTTAACAGCAATCACATTAATTGCATTGAGCTATTAATGAAAGCATAGCTGCCAAACCACAGCAAACATTCGAGCAGAAGCCTGGAGCGATGCCCTGGCCCCAGCCCGGGGAGGTAACAACGGGGTTTTCTCTCCATACACATGGAGAGGACATGGGTTTAACCCAATTCCCACATGCAGGAGATGAAGGTACCGGCTTGGCCACAGGGGCTGCGAGCCTCGGTCAGCACCTCTGCCTCCCAGCCAGGCAGAGCTCAGCACCTCTGCTCATTGACACGAGTGTAAGTGATGTTCTCACAGCCAGCTGCTCCCGAGATGTTGTTAAATTAGAAGGGAAATCTATTTCCTGTTGGAAAAGAGAGAGGAGGCGAGCGAACTCGGGGTTAAATATAGATATATGATACGGGAATGAATCTGACAACTGAGTGAATAAAAAATGAAGGTTTAAATTATTGAAGGGTAGGAGGAGATGGCGCATGCAAATAGCGTTAATGTGGAAAGAGGCAGCGCTCTGAACGGGGAAAGGAGGGTTTGAAACGTAATTATTTCCTTTAAGAAAAGGGCTATATATATTGAAGGGAAGTCAATGGAACCAGCACATGTTTATTTCAAGGGCCTTTCTTTCCAGCCTCTCCCTTTATTCTCCTGGCTCTTTTTTATTCCCTGCAAAGCAGTGAGGGAAATTGAAGGCTGCTGGATTTTGTAGCTTTAATTAAAGTGAGATAAATGAAGTTTTGATTGCAGCACAAGCACAGGTGAGTTCCAGAGGTGGCCGATCTCAGGCTGCTGTTAGAGGGCTGGGAGGAGGCGTTTGCTCATTGGTTTGGTGGGGACAGGGCTCTTTGTCGTTTGGAGCCATCGCAATCGCAGCCTGGTCTAGCATGGCCCCTGGAACCAATGGTGATGTTCAGCCCCTCTGCAGAGAGAGTGGGCTTGGTTTAAATGGAAAATACCTGTCTCGAGATGTCAGCCTGCTTAAGGAGTTCATTACAACCATGAAGACACCCAGGTTGTTTTGCTCTTGTTTTACCACGTGTTGCAGAGACCACAGGGCAGGAATAGAGGGAGCACAGGGCCAGGCTGCAGAGCATCAACAGTTCAATACTGGAAACAGAGCCCCAGCTGGTTGTTGTTATCAGAGGTAAAGCTGACAAGGGATTCTGGCAGAATGGGCACTCTGCGAGCGCTGTAAATGTCTTCATTACCCTGCACGCAGCTGTATTTACGCCTCTCTGACCCTCCTCAGGACTGACAGGGCAGGTTAGGGGTTTCCTTTTCCTAGTTCAGTACATGATGGCTTGGGATGAGTTGTTAGAGCTATAGATCAAAATGTCGTTTATCAGAAAAGTGCCTCCCTGGGGATTCTTATCCTTCGTTTATTCTTTGTCGTGTGCTGGCAGTGTACTCTGTTCTGTCTAATCTGTCTCTAGCTATTTATACAGCCTCTATCATACAGTACCTGAGTGCTCCCATTGCTTAAACAATGATGGTTTGTTTCTCCCTTACGTGCTCTGCAAAGCTGCAAAGTGCCTCCGGATTTATTAAGAGTGCTGGGATTTATATTCCCGTTCACTCCTGAGTTTCCCATGGGGAAGGGTCCATCCTGTCTCCCACCTAACCCATGGCTATGACAGAGCCTAAACCCTCCGTTTGTAATGATCTGAATGCATAAAATCAGATTTGGTCCCAATCCTCAGTGGTTATGGGCTCACTTTCTGTTTCCCGTAGCTCTTCCACCCACAGTCTGACGCTGAGATCAGGCTTCCCGGCAGGATGGCTCTTCTCCTGCCTGAGCTGCCCTCACTGCCGCATCCTACGGCTCTCACCTTCAGAGAGCCACCACTGCAGCTCTCCTTCACTGCAGCCTGGCTCCTCTATGTTCAACATCACACCCAGGGAGCCGCACAGAGCCTGGAGAAAGCGAATTTCCTCTGAGCTGAGACTCTTTGCTCTGCTCAGGTGAGAGCTGATGTTGATCTTTTATGACCCAGCTAGCCATAGATGAGCCACCGTGTTCTTGTGCCTGGTCCCTCGGTCATGGATGAGGACTGTGAGGGGGCACCTCATGGGCCAGCCCAGGGCTCAGCAGCCATATGAGGACCCCAAGTTCCCACCTTTCTGTTTAAAGCCTGTGTGCTTTCCAAGAACCCCTTCTCCATCCTCACCCACCGGGACAGCCCAGGGCTGGGCACTGGCATGACCAAGAGCTGGCATCTGGTCCTGGATGCTGCCTCCCTCTCTGGGGGTGCTGGGAGACCAGGGGCCCTGTCTCTTGGCTCCAGTGACTCCCAGTCCATCCCAGTGTGGGCTCTTTCTCCGCTCTGTCCCCATGGCAACGCGCGCTCCCACCACAGCGGCATCCTCGGCTCGCCACTTCCAGCGCTGCATTTGTATTCCCAGGCTTTGTCTCCTGCTCGGCGCTGGCAGGCGGCCAGGCCAGGCATCCATTTCAAAGCAGCCTTTGTGTTCTTGGTGAAATAGCTGCTCAGAAATAGATGTGATTCCATCAGCCCAGAACACCGTGTTTCTTTGCCTTCCGTCTTGCTCACAGCCAAGGTGTGGTTGCCCAGCGGAGCTGGGGCTGGCTCCTACCTGCACCCAGGGAATAGCCCCACAGAGCATAGATCACCCTGTGAGCCGGCAGGGATGGGGCTGTGGCTGCTGCAGAGGGGCAGCAGCAAACAAGAGGGGACATTCTCTTTCTATCTCTGGCTATCCAGGCTCACCCAGTTCCAACCATGGGCAGGGACACCTTCCACTAGAGCAGCTTGCTCCAAGCCCCATCCAACCTGGCCTTGAACACTGACAGGGATGGAGCAGCCACAGCTTCTCTGGGCAACCTGGGACATTAGACCACTGAAACAACCACTTCTTCCCTCCTGCAGTTCCTGCTCCTGCTGGGGAATCCAGGGTGAAGACAACCCACTGGAGGGTGTGATACTGCAATTGCAGTATCTGTCCTTGTTTCTGGTGGAGTTCAAGGCATAGAAAATGTGATGATATCACACATCTGCTTCAGTGTGCAGAGATACAGGCAAAAGCATGCATGCGTATGCATAGGTGTATCACTGGGGGTTAGTGGAGATCCACTACTGGAGATCCACAGTCCAGGCATGGGCTGGCAGCACAGGCATGACTTTGACTGGGGGCACTTCCCTACCTGGAGGCAGTCCCCAGAGGTAACAAGTGCAGGGCTCATGCTGTGGTCTATGGTGCTGCTGATAAAGTGTGTCCTGGCCCCATTTTATTCTGTGTAATTAGGAAATTCAGCAGGCGAGTTGCTTTCGGAAGCCTAAACCAGAGAATATTGCTGGCACAAAAAGCAGCGCTCTGTGGTAGAGTGGAAATCGTTTGTGCTATTGTCAGCGAGGAGTGCAATAGAAGTGGGTGAGATCTGTTAATGTGGTGCTGTGTGAGGAAGGGCCGTTGTTGAGTTAAACAATCAATAAGCATTGATTACAGAGAGGCTTACTCCTGTTAAATGTGATGGAGGACAGACAAGATGTACATAAACAGCAGCCCATGGCCAGGCAGGGTGTGCATCCCCCAGGGAGAGGGCAGGGGCTGCCCACTGCGGCTCCCATCCCTCTCCTGTGGCTCCGGTGGTTTCCCTGGAGAACTGGCTCATTTGCTCCTCAATTCAGCAGCCTGGATCAGGGGCCTGAGCTATGCCCTGGATGTAGCTGGGGGGTTGAAGGTGAGGGAAGCCATTTCCTCCATGAACATCAGCGTTTGCATGAGTCCATGGCAAATATTGTGCCTGGAGAGTCCTGCATGCGTCATCCACATCTTCCTGCTGGTGGTGAAGAAGGGCAGTGCTTTGCAGCTCTGTGGGCTCTCCAAATAGTGCCCCACTACTTCCTGAAACCTACAAACAAGCTAGAAAGAGCCATGCCTGTGAAAGGGACACCAGCACATGGTGACCCAGCAGGCTCCGTGCTCAGCTAGATGCAGTGGCAGGCAATGCCCAGGGGACACATGGCTGGACCCTGCTGTGGTGGCAGCACCTCAAGGGGAACCTTCAGAGCGAGGGGAGACTCTGGAACCAGCCTCCATCAGTCATTTGGACCGGACTGTACCGCTAACAGAGCGCAGGGACTGGCAGAAAGGGGAAGCCGCAGTGAGCCCATTGCTGTGATTTCCTTTTGGAGTGCAGTGCAGGCCTGCTAAATAAATGGAGATTGGAACCGTCTCTTGCACTGCACCACTTGAGGGGCCGGGGATGTGTGGATGGCGTAATTGGCTGGATGCAGAGTGAAATCCAGGCTCAGCGATTCCATTTTGCAGTTGGCAGCCTTCCCGAGCGCAGCTCAGGGGAAGCAAGTTGCACTAGCTGTAAAGCACAGGGAAAGTCTTTATCTTCTGTATTTTTTTGCTGATTTAAAGGGTAGGATTAAATTCTCATTTAATAACGCCAAGTGCCTGCTGTCCCCTGCTCGGATCACTCTGTGTGAGGGTGATAATGCTGGGAAGGGAGCCTGGAGGCAAGGCAGCGCTGCTTCTTCTCCTGAGCACAGATCTAATGGTTGTTTGCTGCAGCAGCCTGTGGAGCAGGCACCGACTGTTTAATCACAAGCCTTAGCACAAGATGCTGCTGGTTCCTCGCTGTGTTTGGAAGGCGAGCCGGATGCTGCCTGCTAGTGAGTTCCAACTTTGTCATTTGGGGTTTCTTCCTGCTAATGAAGCATCTTACAGAGACCCAGATATTCCTCGCTAACATAAAGAATCTGGTTGACTTAACTGAGCTCCTAAGCAGGCACTGTTTTCGTGAGTAAGCACTGCCACTCTGTACCTTTAGATCACCACTTCTTCCCTTCGCCTGGGCTATTTTTAAGTCTTGTAAATGAAGCCTCCACACTGAACAAGGAAATGAGCCTGCGAGCAGAGGAGCACACAGAGCTCTGTGTTAGCGAGAAGACTGTTTTCCCTTGTCTGTCACATCAGCTCATTTAGATTGTTTAAGTAGAGTGCAATATTGAAAACAATCTGTTTTGCTCATGACAGCGTCTTCATTCTGCGCAATGATGCTGAATGGAGCAAGAGGCAAAGGGTTATTGACAGCAAATCCTCACGTTGCCAGGCCTGCCCTTCTCAGGTCGCCTGAAAAAAGGCAGCCCCTTGCTTTGTTTTCCCCAGACATTAAGCAGAAAGTGTCTCACAACGCGTCGGCTTTGCAGCTCCACGCTGAAGCCTTCATTTTGCGTGGAGCCCTGACAGCAAACCGCAGATGAAGGGGAAGGGTGGAGGGATGGGAAGCACTGAAATGGCGCCAGCTCGGTTTGAACTGTTTTCAGTCAGTGCCTTTCCTGCCTCCCGCAGCTCCGTCTCTCGCTCTGATTGTGTGGAAATCCTAATTAAAAAGCTAATGGGGATGTGAAGGCGGGAGGACCCGGGTGCGTGCCAGGCTGGCGGGGGGCAGATGGAGCCTGCTGTTGCTGGGTAAAGGCATTTGGGGATCACTGCCCAGAAGGGCATGTTTACCAAGTGGTGGAAGTGTAACTGCACAGATCCAGCCTTGGCAGCTGCAGGTTGTTTGCCCTTGAATAGTGGAATTTCATGTATGACCATAGTGCTTTGGAGCCACTCAAATGCAAGGAGAGGATGGTAGGGTAAGTAGTACTGGGTTAGTAAATGCAAAGGATCTGCTGACAGTGTACAACCAGCTGTAGTATTTACAAGGCAGAATGGAAGCAATCACTGCAGCGGTCTAGTTGCTAGGGGCATGTGCATAAATAAAATTAGAGAACAATCTAAAACAATAAAGAAAGCTACAGACCTTGACTATGAATTTTATTGACAGTGGCATAATGCAGTTAACGAAATGACATAACATTTATTAGCCTTCTTAACTGAGGACAGACTCAACGGCAGTCCTCCTACATCAAGCCGTTAAAGACAGATAAAACAGAACTGCTGTGAATGAAACGGTAACAGGAAGCTGAATCACACGTCAGGAAATAATGACTTTCAGTTACACACTATTACATGGCACTCCCAACTTTTTCATATGAACAAAAATAAACAGGGCCAAATGAACTTATGAGTTATTAATAGAAGCTGAGAAACCAGTTTCAAATTGTCAGTGCCCTTTTAAGTACATCAAAGATAATACAATCATTTTAAGCATGTGCATGTTCGGCTCACAGCAGTGCACGCTGTACTATTAAGCCTCCAAGAAGAGGACAAAAACATCCTTATTGGCTATGCAACATTGTCATAAATGCTTATCTTTAATAATGTAGGATCTTCAGCTGAAAAATGCCCTGTTCCATTCCTGCTGCAGAAAGACAGTTGATATTGCAGCAGATTTCCAGAGACGATTGCTCATTTGTCCAGGGCATCCATTTATTTTGCAGGTGAACAGAACAGCATTCATTTCTCAACTAGCATTAACAGGAATGGTAAAGGCCGACTGAAACTGGGCTGGAAAATGCTTGTGATAATGTGCAAGCCAGATGCAAAATGAGACCAAGAACTTCCCTATGCCAACAAACGCCCTTCCCTCAGTAGCTCTTGCAATCCAGCAGACAGGATGATGCTTATTTCCATGCAAATAGTGGGAGCTGAGAAGCAAATTAAACTCCTGAGCAGTTCTGTAGCACCTCCAATAACAATCAACCCCTTGGACAGTCGCTGTGCAGGCTGCTGGGGGGGGTTGAGCCAGCACTTTAGAGCTCGGTGCAGTAACAGCCACCCCAGTGACAGCTCTGCACCAGAGTAACCCAGCCCTGTGGCCAGACAGCATACAGCCAGGCTGATACAGCTCAATAGCTTGTCTAAGGTTGTTTGGCAGAGATGTAGCTACAAGTGTGATACACCCTCCCTAACGGTGTACTTGTACTACACTAACTCCTTCTCAGTTCCATTTCTAAGCAGAAACCCATTACCTGTAGTCACTCACTATCAGTTTGCTGCATCTGCATCTTGCTGTAGGCACTGGAAATGGGAAGCAGAAACGAGCCATAATGTTTTCAAATGCAGGTATGTTAAAAGGACTCAAGAGTTTCAAAACAGTATTCTAAGCAAGCTTCTTATTCTACATTTCCTATTGGTGCCAATAATAACACTTTAAAATGTTACAAGCACTTAAAACACGCTTTCTTGCCACTCTGTACTGTGTGGCTTCCTTGCATGGTGGTTCTTCATTCTCCTCCATTACTCCCTGTCAGTCCCTTGACTCGTTTGCTTTCTCCAGATTAATTTCTGGGGTACTGTTGCTGAAGTCAAGCACGGAGGCACGGACCCGGCTCATCTCTCCCTCGCTCTTCGCTCTATGGATTTGACGTTAGCCTCCCTCTGTGTACTTTGGGGATTAAGCTCTGTGTTCACACAGATCAATCTCTACCTCGCTTTGCAAGCGCTGGATACTTTCCCATCCCCTCCTTCCGCCGCACAAAGAAGGCGGGAGGCGCAGAGACCTGTCTGTCTAACTCTGTGCTGCTTACTCACACTTTAACACTCTAGTCCATCAGTGTAGTTACTGACACCCCAAAGCTGGGCACCAGGCACCGGCGGCACCTTACAGAGCTGCTCATGTAGGGACAGATACGCTCAGAAGCGCGTGTTGCATCCTGCCTGTGCCCCGTCCCGCCGTGCCCGCTGTGGAGTGTTCGCGGGGCGTGTGGCACGAACCCCGGTGTGCGCTGAGCGCCAGCACCGGCCGCTGCCCGCCC